>OX596275.1:27053154-27339726 GCA_951394225.1 Harpalus rufipes | reverse complement strand
AACAAATATTAAATATCGTTCCTAGAAAAAGCCTTCAGTACTATCTCTGAATTTTTGACACTGATATTAGTAACATTTATCTGTCAATTACAAACATTTTAATTTCTCAAATGGTTACCATGGAGATGTTTGGGCCGTGAGATTTACTACAACAGATTGTTTTATAGATTGTGTTTCTATATCTTTAAATCTATAGAAGATATAATAAAAAATTTAAATGTCTCGGATAGAAAATTTTATGTTTTAATATTTGAAATTACATAAATTTGCAAAAAAAATATCCTAAAAGCAACGCGATGGCCCAGCAGAATTGGCACGATCAACCCGTTACGGTATCATCTAGAAAAAATATTTGATGCCTTGTTTGAAATATCTGAAAATACGTCTGAGTGGGATAGTACCATAACTCACAAAGCGCATTCACTCACTTTAAAGGTTCAAAATTATAAATTTATTTGCTCTGTTGTAGTCTGGAACGAAATTTTGAACGAAATAATTTTTTTAAGTAAAATTATGCAATCCAAAAATGAATACCTACTCAAATATATGTATAAATTTTCTAAATAATTTGATAGGTAAGTTAACAAATAATCGCACGGATGAACATTTTGAAATGATTTCACAAGGAGCTACCGAAGTGGCACAAAAACTAAATGCTGAAATAAACTTCCCACCATTAAATACATTTCGTCCAAGAAGAAAACCGACACAATTTCAGTATGAACAACACGATGAAGTTATATTAGACCCGAAAATCTATTACATAATAGTTTTTACCTCTCGCTAAGAGAGGTATTGGATTCATGCTAAAAATCGCATATCCAGATTTTATTGAATAAGCACGATTTAAGGTCCATAGAATCCGATTTTAACATTTTCACAATGATGTCTGTGTGTGTGTGTGTGTGTGTGTGTGTGTGTGTGTGTGTGTGTGTGTGTGTGTGTGTGTGTGTGTGTGTGTGTGTGTGTGTGTGTGTGTGTGTGTGTGTGTGTGTGTGTGTGTGTGTGTGTGTGTGTGTGTGTGTGTGTGTGTGTGTGTGTGTGTGTGTGTGTGTGTGTGTGTGTGTGTGTGTGTGTGTGTGTGTGTGTGTGTGTGTGTGTGTGTGTGTGTGTGTGTGTGTGTGTGTGTGTGTGTGTGTGTGTGTGTGTGTGTGTGTGTGTGTGTGTGTGTGTGTGTGTGTGTGTGTGTGTGTGTGTGTGTGTGTGTGTGTGTGTGTGTGTGTGTGTGTGTGTGTGTGTGTGTGTGTGTGTGTGTGTGTGTGTGTGTGTGTGTGTGTGTGTGTGTGTGTGTGTGTGTGTGTGTGTGTGTGTGTGTGTGTGTGTGTGTGTGTGTGTGTGTGTGTGTGTGTGTGTGTGTGTGTGTGTGTGTGTGTGTGTGTGTGTGTGTGTGTGTGTGTGTGTGTGTGTGTGTGTGTGTGTGTGTGTGTGTGTGTGTGTGTGTGTGTGTGTGTGTGTGTGTGTGTGTGTGTGTGTGTGAGGTTGTTGGAGACACGATTTCTCAAATTCTATAAGACTAAAGACCTGTATAACTACGGATTCCTCAATCTAACAGTAATGGGAAGAGTTGAATAGGTTCTGGTAACAATTGGACAACCGGAAGTGGTAGTTTCAAAAAAGAAAAATTCTAAATATTATTTTTTGAAAATTTGTTACTACAAATATTAAAGATAATTAAATTCTCAATCTGACACATTTAATTTTTTTATTATATCTCGTATAGGTTTGGAGTTATAATATATAATAATATAGAATAATCTGTTGTAATAAATCTCGTTGCCCGAAAAACAGTTGCGATATTCAAATTTTTGTAATTGACAAATAAATGCAAAATGTGAGTGTCAGATTTTTCTGGGAGGTATGAGTACATTTAATATATATTATTGTATTATTAATTTAATATGTATATAAATTACAGGTATGTTAATATTACATATATCCTTAAGAAATACTGCTAATACCGTTAATGAATTTGAAGAATTTTGAACATATTAGAATAGTAGGATGAAATTTCTCATAGAACGAAAGATGAGAAACAATTTAAATTATTTGTGTGTATACAAGAAATGTTAAATTTGTTACGTATAGGGCGCGAGCAGTCATGTGACTTTGTTAGACTTAGCAAGCAGATATTAAGTTGCGTACACACTTGAGCACGAATACGAATGAGGCAGGCCGCGGCCGCACGAGGCATGCAGTGTGGACGTTGTCCCGAGGCACGACGAACTGTTCGCCGAACAGTTCGGAACGAGCCAACTGTTGTCGGTCTATCAAAGGGATTCGTGCTCAGTGTGGACGTGTTCAAAACATTTGAACACATGATTTTGAATACATTGTAAAAATGGAGTGGACTCAAGAGTTATGTTTCGATCTTATAAATAAATATAGAAAGAAGGAAATATTATGGAACCTTCGGAATTCCAATTTTTACAATAAATTAAAAAAGAAGTCATTTAATAAAAAAGTACTATTGACATTATTAATGCGGCTTCGTCTCAAATAAAGTTGTGAAGACCATCTTCGCCTCTGTTTTTTACGTTTTTTGATTTTTATTAACTTTAAAAGTAGTATAACACTGATACAAGCCACGGGTAGTAAATGTTTATTCGACATTTCGCCTATTCGCCGCACAACACTGGAGCACTGCCTCGGCATGCCTCATGCGCTTCTATGTGGGAAAACGTTTATCCCATACGAGGCATTCTGTTCAGCCTCAATCTGCCTCATTCGCATTCGTGCTCAAGTGTGTACGCAGCTTAAGGATCCGTGTCAGAATGACGGCTAGTAGTTATTTACATAAATAAATAAATAAATAAATATTTCATCACGGCATATTACCCATTGCTGGGTGTGCCAATCTGCTTCATACGCAGATATCGGTAATGATGGAATATTTGTACCGCGTGGGCGCTTACCAGGCGTCACCTCACGGGCACTCATTGCTGGCGTGGAGAGTGCGCCACAGGGATCAATTTTGTGCCATTAAAATGCGATGTAATTTTTTTGGCGTCGGTCGGGATCGAACCCGGTTTCCCAGATTCGCGACCAGACACTCAGGCACACGGCCACGAGACCCCATAGATGTCACAATTGTCATATGTCATAATTTTTCATTCAAAATTTCAAAATATTTTGATGTTTATTTGTCATCCATTGTCGAGGAAAATAATCCACATGGATTTGGAAAATCATAATGTTTCGGATGAAAACTTATGATACTGGACACCTATGTAGGTATATTACTAGCTCTCATTCTGACACGGGCCCCCATATCTGCTTGCCAAGGCCACCAAAGTTACATAACTGCTCGCGCCCTATGCAAAATAAAATGAAAATGGTGAGAGGTATTGTGCTGGCCACAACAGATTTTTTTTTTAGAATTCTACACCAGACATTAACATAGTAGTACATTATTTAGTAACCCCAAGGAAGAATTAATGAAACATTGTAAAGATTTACATCTGAAATTCAAAGACGATTCAAGGAATGAAGCTGACATTGACGGTATTGATTTGTACAATGAAATTAACGCTTTGAAGTTACATTTTGTAGAAAATCAGTCTACCGATCCACATACACTTTTGCAATATCTTTACACAAATAATTTAATGCCAACTTTTCCAAACACATCAATAGCATTAAGAATGTTTCTTACTATACCAGTTACAATTGCATGTGGTGAAAGATCTTTTTCTAAGTTAAAATTGATTAAGAATTATTTATAATCAATTTCATATATCCCGGAGTTTATGTTTTAAAGGTAAACACAATGTCTCAGTTACACAGTTCATATTTCAAATGTATGTAACTGACAGATAAATGTCACTGTCAAAAATATAATCATTTCAAATTAATAATAGTAACGTTTTAAAAAGTTTCCAGCATTAGTAAATATACAGGTATGTATTTATTTAAAAAAATAATAAATATATCACGGCATAATCCATTGCTGGGTGCGCTAATCTGCTTTGTATACAGATTTCGGTATGATGATAACATATTTGTATCGTGCGGGCGTTTACCAAGTGTCACCACCTGAGCACTCATTTCTGGCGTGGAGAGTGCACCACAGGGTTCATTTAAAATTCAAAATATTTAGTGTTGGTAGGGATTGAATCCGAGTACGTTTTCGTTGAGTAAAATGTGATTATCTTTTAAATGTTTTAATATCTCGTATTTTTCTAAAATTTTCTATTTTGCTTTCTGTATGCAAGAGGCTAATGTTTTCTATAGTGATTTCATGGTTTGTATTTAGTAAGTGCGTACCCATTGCAGAAGGGGAGTTTGTTTTTAAGGTGTTCATTGAATCTAGTTCTAATATTTCTTCTGGTAAGGCCGATATATGAATTACTACTGTTTAAAAATTGGAAGAATTAAAAAAATTAGATTAACATTAGAAGAAACTAATAAATTTTAAAAAATCTTTAGAATATAAGCTACAAAATTCTAGTTCTAAATAAAGGAATAATGCAAAAAACAGTTTTTATTCTAACGCTATCGTAAATTTGTGCGTTTAATTTCTGTATCATTTCTCAATTCTGCATCATCTATATATTATCAAAGGGCATTTGAACATTGTTAACGATTGTAAGAAAACAGTATAATTTATTGATGAAAGGTCACAAAAATACATAATGGAAAACAATTACAAACAAATATAATAGCCCCTAATCCCTGGATGGCTCAGACACTCCCCTGCGAGCACCATTACTTTGGAAAAGATAACAATGGATGAGTATACTCTCTCAGTGAGTACCACAGATAACCTATATACCCTACTGAGTACTTAGGATCAACGTAAATACCAGTGAGTATACAATGATATTTGATGTAATAAGTTTGAAAACTTTTGTTCGCAAAGAACAGCACAGTTGAAATAATAGTTCACAACTTTGACGCAAAGCTCACACTACTATGCTACTACGGTACCATCTATTAGTTAAAAGCTAAAAGCTTATACTTTTTTGCGACATACTTCTGTTGAGATTCACAGTGTAAAGTTATAAACTTCACATATTTGTTTTGTTCTATCATTTTGTACATTTTTCAAAAAAAATTAAAATCATGTCACACACAAGATGTAATTACGCCAGATGTTCCAATATAAAAAAAATATGTTGTGGGCATCACAATACCTCTCGCGCCCTTACCATTGTCATTGTGGTATATATATAAGTATTGTATTTAACATTTCTTGTACACACAAAAAAATCTAATTACACCTAATCTTTATATTTACGTATTTTCTATACTTTTAAATTCATTCTATGGAGCAAGGTTTCTCCATTTTTCTAAATGCTCGAGGTTTTCCAATTCATTAATGGAATTGGCGTTATTTCTGAAGGGTTCATGTACCTATAATTTTAAATATACGAGGGTCATTCAATAAGTAAAGAGACAAATTCTATAATTTTAAAACTATTCAATGAATGTGTACAATCTTTTCAGGGGTGTTAGTTGGCAACCTTGGGATATGCTCTGATCAGCTGTTTCATCATTTTATGTCAACATAACCTCAAAATTTTCAGTTCACCATGGCAAGTCCACTAGAAGATTGCACCTTAGAAGAGCAGCGCTCAGTCATTAGATTTTTAGTCGCAGAAGGTGTAAAACCAAGTGAATTTTTTTCTAGAATGTTAAGTACGGTAAAAGTTGTATGAACCGTGCGAATTTTTACAAGTGGGTTGATCGGTTTAAAAGTGGCCGAACAAGTGTAGGTGATGAACCCCGATGTGGACGTCCAGTGGAAGTTTCTGGTCCCTCGTCCAGTCTATTGCGATTTCCTTGAAGATCAGCGAACTATCAATAGCCAATACTACTCTGAGAAGCTAGAACACAAAGTTAGACCAGCTATCAGGAGCAAACGCCGTGGACTCTTGTCAAAAGGAGTCATTCTTCAGCACGATAACGCCCGCCCTCATACAGCCCAGCTGACCCGTGATAAGCTTCAAGAATTGGGTTGGGAGGTCTTACCCCATCCTGCCTACAGTCCCGACCTCGCCCCATCTGATTTTTACCTGTTTGGACCACTCAAAGACGCCCTACGTGGAAAAAGATTTGCTAACAATGAGGAAGTTAAGGAAGCGGTGCAAAAGTGGCTTCGGGGTAAATGGAAAGAATTCTTCGCCAAGGGAATTAGGAAGCTGCAAGAAAGATGGGACAAGTGCATAACTGTGGGGGGTGATTATGTTGAAAAATAGCCTTAATTTTGAAAGATTGAAATAAACCGTTTTTGAGCTATAGCCATTTGTCTCTTTACTTATTGAATGACCCTCGTATAATTAATAATACAATAACAAATATTAAATATCATTTCCAGAAAAAGCCTTCAGTACTATCATTGAATTTTTGACACTGACATTAGTGACAGTTATGTATCAATTATAGACATTTTAATTTCTCAAGTAGTTTCCATGGAGATGTTTGGGCTGTGAGATTTACTACAACAGATTATTTTATAGATCATATATCTATATCTTTAAATCTATAGAAGGTATAATAAAAAAATTAAATGTGTCGGATAGAGAATTTTGATTTTTAATATTTGTAATATTATATATTTTGGTAACCAGAATCTATTCAACTCTTCCCATTACTGTTAGATTGAGGAATCCATAGTTACACAGGTCTTTAATCTTATAGAAATTGAAAAATCGTAACACACACAGACATCATCGTAAAAATGTTATTATCGGATTCTAGGGACCTTAAAACGTGCTTATTCACTAAAATCTGGATATGCGATTTTTAGAATGATTCCAATACCTCTCTTAGCGAGAGGTAAAAAGGGTTTTAGTACTGCTATTCGCCTTCTTTTGTGATTAAAATGTCCTCCTTAACACAAAAAGAAGGGAAAACCCCCATGTTGCTTTAGCTCTCGTTCTTTTTCGTTACTATAGGAATCTCCCATCATGGCACATTCCAGTAATTGAGTTCAATGGTTGACACCCAACATAGACCCAAACTATTATATTATAATAGTTTGGGTCCATGCACCCACTGACAATAGCTAATACAATTCCATTATGACATATGGCATCTATGTACATAACTACTAGCTGTCATTCTGACACGGGCCGTCATATCTGCTTGCCAAGGTCAACAAAGTCCCGTGACTGCTCGCGCCCTATACCGAGTATTATTAAAAAGTAAGGAATACCAAATTCAGTATATGCATAGAACAAAGTCCTTGCTATCATAACATTTCTATTTTCCATTTACTCCAAATTATAAAAAATGGCAACAGTGGTAACTGATCATCGTAGTCATGTGCTAAAAAAAAAACAAGTGTTATGATTACGTTTGTTATATAAATTGTTTTATATGACATATGCCAAATACCGACCAAATACAAAAAAGTAATATATTTTAATTAAATATACAATACTGAAATGGCATTTGCAGCAGTCGTAGCTCAAGCTAAATTTAAATTCACTTTGCAAAAATATAAAGAAAAACAAACATCATGGACTATCTTCACTTTAAAGTTAGTAGAAATGGTAAGTTCTGAACATATCATATTTTTAGGTATTCTATTACAGTTTAATTTTTTTAAAGATGTCTGATTAAGGTCATTTGTATCGTGAATAAATTGACACAATTAGCATTGACAAGAAGGATGCGCAATAAAGATGGTTATAACAGGCTTGTCTTTCATAAATTCATATTATTTCGACTAAGTTACGACATGTCATTTTGTTGACAATACTGTCGCTGTACCGTAAGTTCATTTATTGTTTCGGATATATTAACTTGATTCATCGCCGTGAGTATAGCGTTATTGTACGTCATTACCCTATTTTTCACATATTTGGTTTTTCATTTGCTAATAAACGTATTAATTAACTTATTTTTGAATTTTAAATAATAAGAAAATAGCAGTTGTATCTCATGTGTCCTCATAAATCTAAGTAAACAACATTACTGAATTTGACACAATGGGCGGAGCTAAAATATTAACTTGTACAAGTACCATTCGAAGATGACCTTGATCAGACATCTTTAAACAATAAATGTACTTTCATATATTTCCTAAATTATTATTCAAACTACATTTATATAAGGCGTGAACAGATACGTGACTCAAGTGACCTTGAAATGCTTGAAATCATGCCTGGAAAATTGTAACTATACAGAATGGCGCAGTTAGGTGTGAACATAGGAATTTAATATGGGATTTTTGTTTTATGTAATTTCCTGCTCTTCTATTCATTTTACGCAAATACCTGTTGAGTGCAAAGTTGTATAGAATTAAAAGTTACATTTAAATCTGTTTTTACATTTTGTATTGTTTCTAATTTCTTCTCAATTTTAAAAAGAAATTTCAGCAATAGCCATGACATGTGTTTTCTTTTTTTCTGGTTTTTAGAAATTATTAATAAACGTCAAACGTCAATTTCACTTATGAAATAAATCCCGTAATCTTTGATAACTATTTCTACCATAATAATAATGACACATTCCTTATTCGAATAAACATTAATTATATAAATTACTTTTTACAAAAAAAAAAATGACAATATGAATAAAATAATATTCTTTTCTACAATGTCATAAATCATTGTTACTAACGGAACTTTTGAAATTTCTTTTTAAAATTAATAAGAAATTAAAACCATATTAAAAAATCTGTTGTGGCCAGCACAATACCTCTCGGCACTTCCTTTTTTGGTTACATAAGTATAGGGCGCGAACAGTCATGTTACATTATTGGCCTTTACAAGCAGATGTGCGGGCCCGTTTCAGAATAATCAGTAATTATGTACATAGATGTCAAATGTCAGAATTTTTCATTAAATATTTCAAGATTTTCTAAATTCACGTAGTTCATTTGTCACCAGGAGTGTGGAATTTACTTGTCGAGGAAAATAAACCACATGGAATTGGAAAATCACTAAATTTAGAATGAGAAATTATGATATTTGACATCTAAATACATAATTACTAGCTATCATTCTGACATGGGCCCCCATATCTGCTTGTCAAGGGCAACAAAGTCACATGATTGCTCGCGCCCTAATGTATTTAACATTTGTTGTATACCTACACTCTACTCCAAAAATTCTACTTATATCTATTCCTTATATTTAGATTGTTTAATTTTAAATTCATTTTATGAAGCAGTGGCGGATCCAAGGGGGGGGCGACGGGGCGATCGCCCCCCCCCCTCCTGAGAGATTTTTTCTTCAAAATTTTAAGATGTCTTCCTTGTAAAATTACAGATCAATAAATAAATAATTATTATTTTGTTTTGTTGTATAAAAACTCAACATGAACCAAGAAAAAGTTTTTAGATATTTAAATAAATTAGATGTTAATAAATACTCGAAAGTTCAGTCAAACAGCATTTATTCTTACTACCAACGTTTCGGTGCACCCTTGCACCTTCTTCACGGTCTACAACAATTATACAACAAGAATGTAATACATACAAAATAACATGGACATATTATCACACTTACAGTAAGTTCGTACAAATTGTTACAATTCATGTACATAAAATACATTCATACAAAACATCCATTTAATCTATTGAAAATCGTACCAAAAAATTCAAAGAGCATACACACACTCATTTGCTCTAAAACCGACAACCAAATAATATGGAAAATAGCCGGAAATATCCTGTGTAAGGATTCTGGTGACATTGAAACGGACTCCTATTGGTCGTCTGTACACCAATAATAATGTAGCAAGTTGTAGGAATTTAAATAAAATGTAGAGAAATTAATGAAACTCAGTTTGGCCTAAAATTTGCCTTTTTCTTTTTGAACTTTTCCAATACACCAAAATATACGCTGTTAAGTTCTTGAATATCAGTCCTTGCAGTGATGTTATTGTAGACCCTGAAGAAGGTACAAGGAAGCACCGAAACGTTGTTATAGTAAGAATAAATGCTGTTTGACTGAACTTTCGAGTAATTGTTAACACCTAATCCACATTACAGTCGAAAAATTTACCCACAATATTTAAATAAAATTCAGTTTTGGCGCCATAACAGGTGTCATTGTTGAATTTCTAGCGACTAGCGACATCTGTTACGAAACTTTAAAACGTATTGTCAATTGTCATTCACGTGGTTAGTTGCATGTGTACATTAAGCCCATATTTTCGGTCATTTTAATGCCTTGCAGAGATGACTTCCACTAACTAAAAAAAAAGTAGTTCGCCCCCCCCCCCCCCTGAGAGATTTTCTGGATCCGCCACTGTTATGAAGAAATTTTGTTCTCTTCTAATTTTTCGAAATGTTTCCAATTCATTGTCAGGATTGACAGTATTTTTAAAGGATATATGTAATATACCTGTAATTTTAAATATTTAACTATTAATACAATAAGAAATAAAATGTACGTACTTCCCAGAAAAAATCTTCAGTAATATCTTCGGATTTCTGACACTGACATTTATCTGTCAGTTACAAACATTTTAAATTTTCAACTATTTTCCATGGCATTCTTTCGGCTGTAAAATTTATTACAACAGATTATTTTATATATTATATTTACTTTATCTCTAAATCTATAGAATATATAATAAAATATTTAAATGTATCAAACAGAGAATTTAATTTTCTTTAATATTACCAAGAAAAATTTTCAAAAATATTATTTAGAAGATTTTTTTTCAAAAATCTTCTACTTCCGGTTGTCCAATTGTTACCAAAACCATTTCAGATCTTTCCATGAATGTCCGATTAGAAAATACGTAGTTAAACAAATATAAAGTCTTATAGTTTTTGAGTAATCGTCCTTCCATCATCCCACATACACACATACATACACACACACACATACATCTATACACACACACACACATACATCCACACACATACATACACACACACACACACACACACACACACACACACAGACATCATCGTAAAAATGTTAAAATCGGATTGTAGGGACATTAAAACGTGGTTATTCAACAAAATCTGGATATGCGATTTTTAGCATGAATCCAATACCTCTCTCAGCGAGAGGTAAAAATGTAAAACGAGTTCGTATGCAACTTTTAATTATGAACAACGTAGCACTGTGCAGTTTTTGCAGTAAAATAAAAAGGAGAGCAGGAAATTCCATAAAAGAAAAATCTCATGTTAAATCCCTATGTTCACCTCTAACCGCCACCATCCTATATATTCAGTGTGTTCATTTTAAATGTGCCACCATTGCTATCTCAAGAACTATGAGAGTTACAAAAACGGTTAAATGGGCAAACAATTTCTATTTCCAAAACAAATTTAAAGAATAGAAATTTGACCAGTGGTTCTCAAAATATGGGACCTAACTTTTTTATTTTAAATGGAACATATGTTTTTCATTTGCTCAATCGTTAGAGAATTTAATTCTAAATTCAGCGATATAATATTTTTATATCCTGATATAATGATTTTTTTGAAAATTATATTAATTTGATTAAAACATGGCTATAATAAGAGTGTCGTAAATGGAAAAAATGAACACGTGTCAATTTTTACCTCTCGCTAAGAGAGGTATTGGATTCATGCTAAAAATCGCATATCCAGATTTTATTGATTAAGCACGTTTTATGGTCCCTACAATCCGATTTTAATATTTTTACGATGATGTCTGTGTGTGTGTGTGTGTGTGTGTATGTGTGTGTGTGTGTATGTGTGAATGTGTGTGTGCGTGTATGTATGTGTGTATGTGGGATGTTGGAAGGACGATTACTCAAAAACTATAAGACTTTATATTCGTTTAACTACGTATTTCCCGATCGGACATTCATGGGAAGATCTGAAATGGTTTTGGTAACAATTGGACAATCGGAAGTAGAAGATTCTTGAAAAAAAATCCAAAAATTATTTTTTGATTAATCTGTAGTAATAAATTTTACAGCCCAAAGAATGCCATGGAAAATAGATGAAAATTTAAATTGTTTGTAACTGACAGATAAATGTCAGTGAGAGTAATCCGAAGACATTACTGAAGACTTTTTCTGAGAAGTACATACATTATATTATTTCTTAATGTATTAATAGTTTAATATTTAATATTATAGGTATATTACACGTACCCTTCAGAAATACTTTTACTCCCGACAATGAATTGGAAACATCTCGAAAAATTAGAAGAGTACAACAAAATTTCTTCATAGAATGAATTTAAATTTAAAAAATCTAAATATAAGGAATAGATATAAGTATAATTTTTGGTGTAGAGTGTAGGTATATACAACAAATGTTAAATACATTAGGGCGCGAGCAGTCATGTGATTTTGTTGGCTTTGACAAGCAGATATGGGGGCCCATGTCAGAATGATAGCTAGTAATTATGTATTTAGATGTCAAATATCATAATTTCTCATTCTAAATTTAGTGATTTTCCAATTCCATGTGGTTTATTTTCCTCGACAAGTAAATTCCACACTCCTGGTGACAAATGAACTACGTGAATTTAGAAAATCTTGAAATATTTAATGAAAAATTCTGACATTTGACATCTATGTACATAATTACTGATTATTCTGAAACGGGCCCCCACATCTGCTGTCAAGGCCAACAATGTAACATGACTGTTCGCGCCCTATACTTATGTAACCTAAAAAAGGAAGTGGCGAGAGGTATTGTGCGGGCCACAACATATTTTTACCTTGCGTCACCTCTACGTAAGGAAGGTATTGCCTTTAGTCAAAAAATTCGATGGTGAGTTTTCATTGAATAAGCACGTTTTAGGGTCTTTACAATATGATTTTACTATTTTTACGATGATGTCTGTATGTGTGTGTGTGAGTGTGTGTGTGTGTGTGTGTATGTGTATGTATGTATGTGTGTGTGTGTGTGTGTGTGTGTGTGTGTGTGCGAGTGTGTGTGCGTGTATGCGTGCGTGTTTGTGTGTGTGTGTGTGTGTATGTGACCGCAGTTTCGGCCACGATATCTCCAATACTAGAATCCCAAAAATTAAAATTCTTGCGTATTCCTCTTTCTTACAACCATATGAAGACTTGATTAGATTTTGGTTATAATTGGTCAACCGGAAGTATCCTCATTTGAAGATTTCAACAGTTTTTCTTGAAAAACTTAGTTAAATATTATTATAACTTAAAGAATATATTATTCTCTATACGATTCGATTACATTTTATATTTCATATTCAACAGATATAGAGTTAAAAAATTATAAAGATAATAAATTTCATAAATCAGCCAGCTATGCAAACTTAACCATGGAAACTGCTAATATATTCAGGTAATTCAAATTGACAGATGTCAATACCAATAAAAAGTAAATTAATGAAAGAATAAGGGAAGTAACTCGTGTTAGAAGTTTCTAGATATAAGAGAGACCATTACATTGGTTTGAACATGTCATGAAAAGAGATGATTATATTAATAGAAGATGGAAGAAACATAGGAAGACCAAGATGAAAGGACTGTATTGCAAAAGATTTGAGAGAAAAGGAAATGAATGAGAACGACACGCAAAAAAGAAATGAGTGGAGGAAGAAAATAAAAAATAGCGACCCCCTAACGAATAGGAAAAACTAAAGAAGAAGAAGATGTCAGTGTTAAGTGCAATTTGCATAGTTTGTTTATGAAATAATTTTACTGGAAATATAGGATCTTTTGCAAGAAAATTTAGGTGTAGGGCGCGTGCAGTGACATGACTTTGCTGACTTTGGCAAGCAGATATGGCGACACGTGTCAAAATGACAGCTATTAATTATGAACTGACATAAACAGAAATGAGGAATAAAAATATAAAAATAGCGACCCCTAACGAATGGGAAAAGCTAAAGAAGAAGAAATCAGTGTCAAGTGCTATTTGCATAGTTGGTTTATGAAATAATTTTACTGGAAATTTGGAATCTTTTGCAAGAAAATTTATGTATGGAATTTGTACATAATACACAGGATTGATGGGAGGTATTGTGCTGGCCACATCATATTTTTTTACCTTCCGTCACCTCTAGGTAAGGAAGGCATTGTCTTTGGTCAAAAAAATCAATGATGAGTTTTTAGCGAATAAGCATATTTTAGGGTCCCTATAATACGATTTTACCATTTTTACTATGATGTCTGATGTATGTATGTGTATGTGTGTCTGTGTGTGTGTGACAAAAGTTCCGGATTCCATAACTTCAATACCACGATTCCAAAAATTATATTTTTTTCGTATTCCTCAAGTTTACATCCAGAAGAACAATTGATTAGATTTTGGTTATAATTGGTGAACCGGGAGTAGCCTCATTTGAAGATTTAACAGTTAAATTTGATTTATTGACATTTAACGTTAATATAACTTAAAGAATATATTATTCTCTATACGATTTGATTACATTTTATACTTCATATTCAATAGATACAGAGTTAAAGAATTTCAAAGAAATTAAATTTTATAATTCAGCCAGCTATGCTAAACATGGAAACTACTTATATATTCATATAATTCAAATTGACAAATGTCAGTATCAATAAAAAGTAATTTAATGTGGCAGAGATGATGAAGTAGATGTTGGGGAAGACACGGAAAGATACGGTAAGAAAATAACTCTACTGTTACAAGTTTCTAGAAAGATACAAGAAACACGATTACATTGGTTTGAACATGTCATGAGGAGAAATGAAGAATTATATTTGAACAAGAATGAGTAGTGTAGTAATAGGAGGTTGAAGAAACAGAGGAAGACCAAAGATAAGATGGAAGGACTGTATTGCGGAAAACTTGAGAGAAAAAGAACTGAATGAGAACGACACGCAAAAATAGCGACCCCTAACGAATGGGAAAAGCTAAAGAGGAAAAAGATGTCAGTGTCAAGTGCAATTTGAATAGTTTGTACGTGAATATTTTGTTTGCCTTGCCATTTGGGATCAATTACAACAAAATATTCACTTCTTTTTGTCAGGGCAGTCTAATTCTATATAAAAAATAACATGTATTCGTTTTTTTCCATTCATGACACTCTTATTATAATTATATTTTAATCACTTTAATATATGTATAACTTTACATGTATTTTTGAACGATCAGGTTTTTTTAAAACTTTACCGATAGGGTTTCCAAGGCAGTAAGTTTTGTTCACAAATTACTGATCAGTAAGTGATGTGGTACTGATCAGTAAGTAATGTGACTGAGCGGTAAGTGATGTGACTACCTACCGATCTGGAGGCGGTGAAAATTACATAAATAAAAAATAAATGTACAATTTTTAAACTTTAACGATAACAAAACAACGATTATAGCTTACTTTAAAATGTGACAACTAATTTTTTTAAAATGACAAAATAATTTTTAAATAATTCTAAACTTTAATTTGTTGTTATTGGGATAATCGTGCAAAAAATATAATAAGCATTGCGGGCATTAAGTGCGTCTTACCGGTATCGGATGTATTGGAGATCTCGACTTCCTCTCGATCTCCAAACTATTCCTCAACCGGTAAGGTGCACTTACTGCCCTTAATACTTTAATAACTATTTTCTCAAAAAAACCAATATGTAAGAATATAAAAAATAAAAATATTATATCGCTGAATCCAGAATTAAATTATCTAACGAATAAACAAATAAAAAAGATACGTTCTCATTTAAAATGAAAAAAAATGATTGTGGCAACCACCGAAAGGAATAGAGATAGGCTTCGATTTTATGAAGTACATCGACTATTTTTTCCCCTAATTATCAATTTCGGTTCAAATTTCAATAAAGTCAATTTATAATGATATACGTTTCCGTTCATTTGACGATATTATGAACTCCTCCAAACTGAGTGAATCCGACGTCCAGAGTATACGAGGTGTGTTCAAAAACTATCGCGAATTTTGAATTTTCGCGGGTTACGTATATTCGAATTTCGATCTTTTCGTGGCTTTATGTTGGTACTCATGTCTCTCACTTATGTCGACAAGCTCGGCCATTTTGAATGTTCACTTACTTGTTGACAGCTGCTTTGCTTGCACGTGTTTTGGATCGTCTTCGATTTTTACCTAATGTGCTTATTCGTTAAAAACTGACTATGAATTTTTTGACCAAGACAATATCTTTCTTATCTAAAGGCGACGGAACGTAGAAAAAAATAATTCATTTAAAATTTGTCATTGTCATAAAATGTTTTTATCAAAGAAGTACGAGTAGAAATGAAATAACTTCTTTGATAAAAACATTTTATGACAATGACAAATTTTAAATGAATTATTTTTTTCTACGTTCCGTCGCCTTTAGATAAGAAAGATATTGTCTTGGTCAAAAAATTCATAGTCAGTTTTTAACGAATAAGCACATTAGGTAAAAATCGAAGACGATCCAAAACACGTGCAAGCAAAGCAGCTGTCAACAAGTAAGTGAACATTCAAAATGGCCGAGCTTGTCGACATAAGTGAGAGACATGAGTACCAACATAAAGCCACAAAAAGATCGAAATTCGAATATACGTAACCCGCGAAAATTCAAAATTCGCGATAGTTTTTGAACACACCTCGTATACTTCATGCATATCCCGTATTTTGTGACGTCAGATTTGTATATTTTTATTCATACTACCGTCACAATGACGTCCAGCAATGTTGCCAATATTAAATACATTATTCTGATGTAGAAACCAAAGCGCAATCTTTCATAGTCATATGCACACCCATATGTCAGAGATTTTTTACAATCTCTGGTAATGATAATTAACAGATATAAATGTGTGATACTTATTTGATTTAGTTTAGTTCAATGTTTGAAGATTTAACGCAGGTTAGCATACTTTATTTTATTCAAAAAAAAAAAATATATTAAACTAACGAAAATTGATCAACGTAATCTTCCTTTCCATAAAAATTCCTAATCTATTAATAAACCTAACGATATTTTACAAAAATAATTTTGCAGTTTTTAATTCGTAATTTTTTTTCTAATTTTTGTAATATGATTTATTTTCTATAAGGATATTTAACATAATTTTCTGAAGAAATCAATGCTAAAATTTTCGTTTGGCTATAGATAATTCCCTATTATAATTTTTAGATCCAAAGTGTAGTTACAAAAAAATGTTCCAAATTAAAAATGGCATCCAATGAATCCAAATTTATTGATGTGCTAGAAATCCTGTCATTAATCACACGTAAATTAAAAGTTCTATTTTCAAGCTGTTTACACAGTGCCAAGAGAAATATAACAAATAATAAACTGTTGGTCTGTGTTTATGTAATTTTTACTTTGATTTTATTATTATTAAAGATAATGGAACCTCTTAATAAAATGAAATGGTCTTTGTTTGTGAAAATATTACTTTTAATTTAACTCAAGCCTTAAAGTGACATTTATTTAGGTCTATCTGCCTGTTTCATTTCATCATTTCTCATGACTATCTGTATAAGCAACATAAAAAGAAACTTTTAATTCGCGACTATTTCGCAACAGGAATGTATTATATCAATTAATTGCCATTTTAAATTATGAGTAACTTTATTATTTAAACTTGTGTTCTAAAACTAAAATTTTACCATTGTATATATTTGCTATAGATAGGGTATTAATCACTAAATTCCGATCACCAAATTGTTTCAATACAAATATCTGTTAATGCATTCCTGTTATCAGTAAAACCAATCAAACGTTAAAAAAATCGTCTTTGTTAATAATGTTACACTGTATTTATGTTGTATTTGGTCGGCCCTCGTGCATTCAATAAATCTATTATTATTAAACTAAAAATACATTTTAACATTAAATATTTGCCATCATTTAAAAGATCTACTCATCAAAATCTCCGCTTCGCTCCGCGTTGGTCCCAACGACGCTTAATATACATATACATATAACTTGTCACGGACGGCAAATGCACCATTAACCGTGCTTTAAGTAGTATGAAGGAGAAGCTGGATTTTAATGTTAAATAAAAACTAGT
The DNA here is from genome assembly GCA_951394225.1 of Harpalus rufipes. Classification (NCBI taxonomy): domain Eukaryota; kingdom Metazoa; phylum Arthropoda; class Insecta; order Coleoptera; family Carabidae; genus Harpalus; species Harpalus rufipes. The sequence goes on along the minus strand of OX596275.1, from coordinate 27,321,878 downwards.
TCTGTTGAATTCAAAATCGATTTTTACACACGATTTTATGTATTTTGAATTTATTCACTGGAAACTGGGACCGAAACCATTTAACTCTACACCTCAAGTAGAGTTTAATAATATATTGGATTTATATAATTTTTACGATCACGTGTTCTATGCATTATATTTGCGTTGACCCACACCCCTTGCAAATCGTTCTCCGGAGCATTTTTCATTGAATTTGCAAGTTAAAGCTATAAAATTACCAAAACTTATTATATTTAAAGTAACTAAGTAATGTAATTGTTGTTATTATGATGGCGACATTTGCGACTGTAACAGAATAAAACATAGATCGTAACTAGGTGTTGAGAATATTTTCTTTAGTGACAAACCAGTAATTTTGGTGACACAATAATAATACCCGTATTAGCGCAAAAGTAGATATTTTTTTCACAAAACTAATTTCGTGCTGTTATTCGAAATACCTTCAAAATTTGGATATCCTTTTAATATAATATATACAAAAAATATATCATCACGACATATTACCTATTTCTGGGTGTGTCAATCAGCTTTGAACGCAGAAATCAGTAATGATGATGACATATGCGTATCATGTCGGCGTTTACCAGACGTCACCTCATAGGCACTTACTACTGGCGTGGAAAGTGAAATACAGGAGTCCACCAGGAGTCTCTTTTGTGTCATTTAAAATTCGAAATAATTTTGATGTCACAGGTGCATGGCCACTGGATACCATATATTAAAAGAAAAAAAAATGAATTTCGCAAAAGTACAATTTTTATATAATATAATTCCAAGGAAATGGAGACTAATTTTACAAAAAAAATTCAATTATTAATTCAGTTCATATTACATGCCTAGAGGTTACTAAAAATAATTATCTGCATTTTGCTGTGATTTAAATAAATATATTTAATAAGTTCATTTTTCGCTTACTTTGTAACAGTGACGCATTAGTACAATGCACTTTGTTTTACTACACTCAATTTTTAATTTATTTATACATTTATAAAGAAAATGAATACAAATGGTCTTCTTTATATTTACTATAGTAAAAAGGAATTTATCACCAAAATACTTATTAGTTACCAAACGCAAGACCCGAGATTCACTTAATCCCACACATTTATTTTTGTCTCAGATTAATTAAACTATTTTCAAATAGCAATCTATACACTCATTTATTGAGTTATTAAGCACCTATTTTGTCCCGCACGAAATTAGTTTTGTGCACAAATTATTTACTTTTGTACCAATACGAGTATTATTACTGTGCCGCTAAAATTACTATACTACACTAAATAAAATATTCCCAACGCCTAGTTACGATCTATGTTTTATTTTGTTACAGTCGCAAATGTCTCAATCATAATAGCAACAATTAAATTACTTAGTTACGATAAAACTAAAAAGGGTTGGTAGCTATACAGCTTTGACCCGCAAATTCAATGAAAAATGCTCCGTAGTTTTGAGTAATTAGAAATTATTTTTATACTTACTATAGTAATAACGATTTTATTTATTTATATATTTATTTATAAATATCTTTACGTTGGACTTTTTGAGCCCCTTCTATGCAAAATAAAATGAAAAACCAAATGTTTTAAATTCATGAATACTATTATGGAGAACTATTCTGTTTATTTCCAGAAAGAATATTTCAAAAAACACACAAATTCGTTATTGTAGCCAATAAACAAATTAATTTTCCGCGTTGCTTTCTAAGTAGCGTAGGTTGCAATAAAATTCAGAGTTTTTACAAGCCATTATTTTTGAAAATTGTTCTTTTACATAATGCAAAGAAATATAATCACAATTTTCAAATTACACTATAATAAAAAGCAAATAGCTTAACAATTTTATTCACAAAATAATCTTATAAATTTTGTTTTAGGTACCTACTCCTACATTTCTAACAAAAACTATCTAATGGGTTTATATTCTGTTCACATCTGTTAGTCATATGAATTTGTAAATCTGTAGTTTTTCAAAAGAACGCGGATTTAGATGTCGTCTTCCCGGAAACCGTTGTGCATAAATTCTTGATGCCAAAAAAGGGTTTCTTTCCGCTTCTCCAAGTGCGTACACCATATTCGTAAGTTCTTCTTGCCTTGATTATCTTGGTAGATGGTGATTGGATTCTTGCAAATGAACCCAAAATCGCCGAGTAAGTATTTGCTATATTTTGGATGATAAGCGATTTAGCTTTAGCGTTTAGTTTATTCCATTGATCGGTCCGATCTTTTTCCGCTGGCACTTCATCTGTCACAGTTTTATTGACCCCGTGTTCTTCCAATAATGTTAAAACTCGGAACTTCCAATTAGCAAAGTTTGAGCCATCGAACGGTTTTATACCGTTGTTTGATGTAATACTAATCATTTTTATGATTTTCGTTTACCTGCTGAAGATCAGTCTAAACTACACTGCAAAATACAGAATTACAAGTTTGAACTTTTAATTGAGTCTCCTGGGCCCATAACCTTTGTTATATTATTATTTTTAAATAAAAGTATATTCTCGAATTCACAATATATTTATTTTAAATATAATGAAGACTTTTGACATTTTATTTTTCTGACTTTTTTTTTATTTCAATGTTTTTACTTCCTTGTACGTAAGTAAAGGAAGTATTGTAATCGCGAAAAATTTCGGTTTTCAGATTTCAGCGGAAATATCCATTTTGATTATCCCTGAATCCATTTTGACTAATTTCGTCGTGACGTCTGTACGTACGTATGTACGTATCTCGCATAACTCAAAAACGGTAAGCCGTAGAAAGTTGAAATTTTGTATTTAGGACTCTTATAACATCTAGTTGTGCACCTCCCATTAGTGTTGCCGCAAGACCAAGACCAGTCTTGGTCTTGTCTCGTCTCGTCTTGTCTACAGGTATAGAGATGTAGATCTTCTTGCTCTTTTCCAATATATCTACATGTTTTGAAAAAGTACAAAATGGATATTCTATACTTCATAGTTATTAAAAAAATTGTTGATCCAATAAGTTAAAATAATAAAATGTATTTTCTTAGATTTCCAAGCATTATTACGTACAATTATAAACAATTTGTTGATTGACGCAGAGTCGAGAGTCTTGTCGAGACTCGAGACAAGACGAGACTGACTGCAAATCTCGTCTCGACAAGACCAAGACAAGACCAATGTAGTCGAGACTTAGTCAAGACCAAGACAAGACCGACCTCAAGTCTCGTCTAGTCTCGTCTTGTGGCAACACTACCTCCCATTCTGGTTATTACACAATTTCCAGAAGTGGCACTTTACATGAAGCCTATAATAGATTTTAATGAAAAACTGTTTTAAAATATAATCCAAAACTTTTCAAATTTGGTATACAAGACTTTTATGTCAATCGAAATAACATAATAGATTTTGGTTAAAATAGGCTAACCGGAAGTGGTACATTACTTGAAGTTGTTAACAGTTTTTCTTGAAAAAAATTATTTTATTTTGATTTTTTAAATAAATGCTTGAAATAAAAGTTTTAGAGAATTAATTTCTGCGTTTAGCACATCAAGTATTATTAAATTAGCCCTTTGTATAAGCGCAATATGTAAATTTAAAAATTATATACTTTTTGTTTTTGTAATAAAGCTTGCTATGGATTAGGACAAAAAATTTAAAAAAAAGTTCATGTCAAATTACGTTAAATACGTGCAATTTTATGATTCGTACAATAACAAATATTATATTTTTATTGTGAAATTAGTCATATTCAATGTTGTAATCAAATATTTCTTTGTTGTAATCAAAACTCTCTTTAAAAAGAACCAGGTTAGATTATGGTCGCTATATATCTTACTGTTTTGAAGTTAAAATTAATATTTTATAATTTATTTATTAAAAAATATGTATAGTTTAATAATCGTACAAGGAAGTCGTGTGGTGTCCACATCAGATTTTTTGTTTTAGTAATAAAGCTTGCTGTGGATTAGGACAAAAAAAAATGTTCATGTGAAATTACGTTAAATACGTGCAATTTTATGATTCGTACAATAACTAATATTATATTTTTATTGTGAAATTAGTCATATTCATTGTTGTAATCAAATATTTCTTTGTTGTAATCAAAACTCTCTTTAAATAGAACCGGGTTAGATTATGGTCGCTATATATCTTACTGTTTTGAAGTTAAAATTAATATTTTGTAATTTATTTATTAAAAAAATATGTATAGTTTAATAATCGTACAAGGAAGTCGTATGGTGTCCACATCAGATTTTTTTATTTAACAACTGAACATGTCATGGATTACTCGACTAACATTTTAACGTAATATCTAACAAGAATATGACAGAAAAAAATAAAAGTAATATTCAAAGGGTAGAAATGCTATTCCTAAGGAAGATAGAAGGGAAGACGAGGCTAGACAAAATAAGAAATACTACCTTCAGAAAAACATTAAACACACAGCCCATAACAGACAGTACAAGAGGGTCAGCTCAGATGGCTAGGACATGCAAATTGGATGGAAGATGATAGACTAACGAAACAAATATACGAAGCTAGACAGACAGGAAAAAGAGAGGATGACCCATCAAAACATGAAGACAAAATGTACAACAAGCAGTAGAAGAAAGAGAAGGAACTTGGGGGAACATTAAAAAACTAACGGCAGATAGAAAAACATGGCGAAAATTTTGGAAAAGAACCCCAAGAGAATAGAACACAACTCAACAAGCCTGACACCGAAAGATATAAAGGCACTGGATTAAGATAAGATAATGGTAAGATTTCGAAGTAAAAAATATGAACAATAGCTATATTATTATTCAAAGAAAATACATTTGCATTATTGGTAAACATGTAAGTACCTATTTATAAATATAAATAAAAAATGTATGTTGGGACATAATGTACTGGTCATATACTTTGGTTCACGAAAGATGACTATTCATGGTCACTTGTTCGGAGAAAGAATACACAGCACTTTATACAGTAGTAGCTTAGCAACATTTCATGTTAGAAAGAGAAAGATTATTTGACGTATGTCTATATAGTTTGTTATGTGACAGATATACGTATAGTAAATTTTTTGAAAGATGTCCGATCAAGGTCGTCTACGAATTGAATGAATTCAGATTTTTTGCTCCGCCCAATATGACAAATTCAGTAGTGTCGTTTGCTTAATTTTTATGAAGGTACGTAAGATACTACTGTTATTTTATTATTATAAAAATATATATTACAGTAAAAGCATTCAAAATTCAAAAATAAGTCAACTGGTAAGTTTATAAGCAAATGTAAAACCAAATATGTTAAAAATAAAATGACACAATGTCAGTGTCAGTGACTCTGACATAACATAACGTTATACGTACGGCTATTAATCCAGGTAATGTATCTGACTTAATAAATAAACTTACGTTACAGCGAAAGTATTATCAACAACGAGAATCGTTTTAAAGTGAAATGTCCTAACTTAGTCGAAACAATATGAATTTTTGAAAGACAAGCGTGTTATATCCATCCTTATCGCACACTCTTATAGCCTTTGCAAAAGAAAGATAAATGTATGCCAAATTTGTTAATTCGTTCGTGATACAGATGACCTTGATCGGACATTTTTCAACATTTTTACTGTAAATGGTGACATTACTTTCTAACACATTACAAATAATAATGACGTATGTCGTAGAATTACAGATATCTCATTTTCTACTGCACTGCCCTCTGTCCTAATAGTTACCCAGTGACGTGGACATTTAAATCAAATTATTATTCCATGGTTTTTGTCAAATCTTATGTTTTTGGATTTTGCAAATATAAATAGGTTAATTTCTAGGTTATAATTACGATCACTAGAAATCGCTATACTTGCATTTTTAACATATACCTACCTGGAAAGACAAACTCATCTTTCTTAAAATCTGTTATTTTCTTCTCTCTCCGAAACCGAATAACATAATCCTATGCTTGGCGTCTGTCCATTGTGCATTCGTTGTTCAACGCCTTGATTTGTTTGTTACGTTCTAATTTTGACCCTTGTTCCAATTTCCTTACTTTATATCTACCATTCCCTCTTTTCCATTCATAACCTTAAAAATAATGTATTTTGTTATAATAAAATTATTAATAATTAATCATTTCATAGTTATGTTAAATCCACTTACTTAATTTTTCTTTTAAATTCTGTAGCTTCATTTGTTTCAAAATTAAATAGTCCATTTTCAATTTATTATTCCAGTTTTCAGTTTTACCGCGTTAAGCTAAGCGCTACGCTCACAACGTAGTGTGACGGCGGTAAATTTTGAAATTGCTTGGTAAATAAATAGATTTAAATTGGTTTGGTATATTGTTGCATTAGTTTATTATTTATTTACAAATATTAACCTATCCTATTACCCTTAAATTAACCCTATCTCATACTAAAAATTATGAATCTAACACATGTTTTATTTACGTAGTTTTGGTGATGTGCATGGTGCGCAAGGCTATTGTTACCCTCTTTCTCTTTCTGTTCTTCAAATACCCGGATTTTAAGATATTTTCCTGTCTTAAGTAAAATCGGGGCTCTCTTGTCGCAAGTACTGGCAAGGTGCGGACGTCTTTGGCGAAAAGCTCAGCGTTGCGAGTCTTAAGGCACTTTAAGTAATTTCGGTTGAGTGTTTAGTATTCAATGTGAATACCCCTTGTTTGGGGATCGGTTCACCGAATTACATATTCCGTTGTGAGGTTTTGGTGATTGGAATCAGTTTTGGATAACCTACTTCGGAATTCCCACGTGGGGCTAAGTTTAAGTGCACGTGGTTTGTGACTCGTATTATATAAACTTTCCACCATCTCGCCAAGAGCTGAAGGCATCGTTAGGTGACTTTCATCTACCCAGACCCTCCACGTCTCTCGAGTTATTCGATGTGGAGTCCATCTTCGTGTTGTCCCGTTTCGTCCAGAACACCAGCCATCGGTCAAGTGAGAGCTGAGGAAGGCGCAGGACCCCTTAGTTGCAGTCCAATTCGCCGTCACTTGGGATTGCAGTGAAACGAAATTATATCACTTAGGTTTACTGTTATTATTTTTGTGCTGTAATTAAAAACTTGGTTAGTAGAAGTAACTTGATTAATTTTGTAATTAAGTGTCATTAATTAGTTTTGTTTATTTTGTAAGGGGACATTGTGTCTCGAACTTGCTTACCATTGTTTAATCTTTTTTTGGGTTCATTGTTGGTACTTACCGTCACACCTGATCTTTCACCCTCTTACTCCCGTTTTCAACACTTTCAGCTTTCAGCCATACTTAGTTGGGATCGCAATCACGTCAACACAAAAGTCACGTTTCCATTCGGCCATCACTATTTATTTGGGTGAGCACACTGCTCAGAATTGTGTGGCGCCCTTTTTAAAATTACGAATCAGCCTTCTCCACTGAGAAGCCGAACATCCTCACCCCTTGCGGAAGGACAACGTTTGTTTGAACATATAAATTTGGCGCCCAACGGCATGGCACGGTACGCTACGGCACTGCGCGGCGTGGCCATGGGGCAAGATCGCCGCTATAAGCGGGTCGATGTCAAACATACTGATAATAGGGTATTCTCGCATATTTTTTTTATTAAAAATTCCTTTAAGCGAGATATTAATTTTTAAAATTTAATTTTGGTGGGTCACGTGATACGTGACGTACTAGTTGTACGTACCAGCGGTGTACAATCAGTGGTTCATGAGTTTTCGAGATGATATTCAGTAAGTGTTGCAAAAGGTAGGAAATTAAATATATTTAATTGTAATCTTACATATTATTACTAAAAAAAAGTAAAGATAATTATAAGAAAACCATTTGAAGTAATGATTACATTTATTTTCTTGTACTACAAAAACATTTTGACATTCTCTAACTATATTGGTGGCCACTAGGTGGCGCTTGTATCATAAAAGTTAACTCAGAAATTTTGAATTTGTTTGAATTAGTTCGAGTTTATTTCTTATGTTTGTTGTTTTGTTTCTTCTGTTCGTGGAGTTCTATTGTTATTATTTCGTACTGAAATACTCCTGTGCTGCTTAATTCTTTGTGGTAAGTACTAAGTACACATTCATAGTATATTACATAACGAGCGTGGAAAGTGGTAAATAGCGTGCGAGTGTAGAGATTGAAGAACAAGGCGCGTAGCGCCGAGTGATTTAATATACGAGCATGCTAGACACTTTCGAGCGAGTTATGTACACTATTTTTCAGACGACCACAAAATATTTCTTAAAAAAGTGTTTACACTAATACAGTTCTTACAGTTGTAAGCAAATTTTTATTTTATTTTTATTATTTATTATTTACAAATGTAATGTTAATAGTGTTGTTACTACAATTATAAAAGTTAACCGGGCTTTTATCTTGGAATGTTTTGTGTTGATAAATTTTCATTTAGCAAAACCGCTGCCAGCTGACGTTTGAGCTAGGTTCAACTACCGGCGCTCGGCGCAACTCAATCCGTTACACGCGCGTAATCTAAAACTACCTTATATAAATAATACTAAATGATACAAAAATATTAGCAAATATAATAATTATTAATGTTCAACTTGACGGTTATTGTAAATTATCATATATTTTATTTAACTTTTTGCCGAAATGCCATCTGATGTCCATTAATGGAACTAAAAACTCATAACAGCACTAGTGTGTTAGATTCATAACATCACTAGCGTGTTATGTTGCACTTTCTGTTGTTATAGCTACTTTCGTAGGTGGTCGTCTGAAAAATCATTTATCAAATTCTGATAAAATTGTATTGCACTTTATTAATGGTTAGATTTTTCTAAATAATTTTGTCACAGTAATTCTTATATTATATTATAAATATTACAACTCATACCTTTATTCATCTTTCACAATCGTACAACAAGTACTTTACTAATAAATATTTTCTAGTAGATATGCAAATGATTTTGATTTATATGTCGAAAAAATCCTGTAAGGCACCCGAAACATTTCTTAATTCTTTCACTTGCAGTTTTCATATTTAAACAATAATTAAAGTTATGATGAAAAATGAAAATAAAACACAAAGCAACGATTCGATAATGGACGTCAAATGACAGCGAATAACACCAAAAAAATACAGACCATCCCTACAGCTGTACTACGAATACTCCCGAACGAACCGAAGTAGACCCGAGCATGTACGTACCTAAGATGCGCCGTGTTATCATATTCGAGCATGTAGTAAGTAGTAAGGATATCAACTGGTCTCCCATTGGTAGTACAACTAGTACATCATCAAAATTTTAATGCTTTATATCTTTTGCAACAATCAATTTATAACATGTTTTTTTTGTTTTTTCTCTCTCGTTTATCAATCAACTTTAGTATTTTAAATAACTTTTTAATATTTGTAATCATGAGAGAATACCCTATTCATTTCCCTGTTTATTTGTAAGAAAACTTTTTTAAAATCCTTAAACTTTCTATTACAATAATTGCCTGGAACATTTTTTTTCTATCTGTCCAAAAAAAAAGTTTTTATTCACTTACTTGGCTTGCATAAGTATTAACAAACTTGTTTTGTTTACCGACGAAGCTTGCTTCACAAGGGACGGGGTATTTAATTCTAAAAATAATCATTTGTGGGCTGACGAGAATTCCGACGCACTATTTATTCGCGCACATCAACAACGTTTTGCGGTAAATGGTATGGGTGGAATCATAGGGGTGTACGCTATTGGACCCCACATTCTCCCAAACCGATTGAATGGTGAAAATTATTTTATTTTCTTGGATACTGTGCTGCCGGAACTACTTGAAGACTTGCCACTAAACATAAGACTGAGACTTTGGTTTCAGCATGATGGGGCACCGGCTCACACAACGCGAGAAGCATTGTTAAATAGAAAATACCCGAATAAGTGGATTGGGAGGAGAGGTCCAGTTGCGTGGCCAGCCCGAAGCCCCGACCTAACTCCACTAGATTTCTTTTTTTGGGGTCAGATGAAGACCTCTGTTTACGAGACACCGGTGAACACAGAGTTAGAACTATTGGCAGTGTTGCCAGTCTAGCAAATTAAAATGTACTAGAATTACATTAAAAATGTACTAAATTTTAAAAAATGTACTAGAATGTAATTTGACTTTATTTACATGATAAATAATATTAGTATACATAATGTTACAAAAATATAGCATAATTTTTCTGTAAATAGGGATCTAATCAGCGAATAACAGAAGAAAACCCAAAATATAATTTTGACATTTATAATAAACCGCCAGAAATAGGATTCTGTAGCTCGTGACATCTCTCGACAAACTTTAGAGTAGACACCATGGCCGCTAGTATGAACAAGTGATTAAGGGTGATTAGCAAGCATTTGATTAGCATTGTTTTATCTCTGTCAATCGTTCATGGATTATTTTAGAGAAAAATACTTCAAATAGAAAATGCGTATAACTAATTTTTCTATAATTTTTATTTGAAGTATTTTTCTGTAAAATAATCTATAAACGATTGACAGAGATAAAACAATGCTAGTCAAAAGCTCGCTAATCACCCTTAATCACTGTTCATACTAGCGACCCATATGTCTCTATCTCTAGTTGTCTCTTTCTGTCGAGCCGAAAACAAAACAAATGCTATGAAGTTTTATCTATATAGTATATTTGTGATCGTTGGGTATTGTATGCTTGTATAAGAAATACAGCGTCATGCGATACGTGATACGCTTATGCGACTTTGAGAGATGTAGCTTATTATTGTGTCCGCCAATCGAAAAAATACATTTGAAATTGGCGGCTAAAATTTTACTGATTCGCAAATCGTAACACACATGTGGAGAAAATAAACAATAAGAAGAGAAATGAGAAACTGCGCGTTTGCAGAAAACTATTTAAAAAATTAAATTTATTTTGTTTATTACTCACTGTTCATCTTGTTGCTAAAATGTACTAGATTTGTCTTGGGTGTACTAGTGTACAAAAGTTAGAAAAAAATGTACTAGATCTAGTACAATTGTACTAGGTCTGGCAACACTGACTATTGGCTAGAATCGTGGCTGCAGCAGAAGATATAAAAGAGAAGCAGGCAGTCCTTGCAAAGGTCTCCACCAACATCAAAGCACGCTGCCGGGCTTGCGTTGCTGCGAATGGTGGCCACTTTGAAAATCATATTTAGTCCCACCCTTGTTGTTTCATTGTTTATTGTTTTATTTTACTTGTTTGTTTCTTGTTTTTTCTTGTTTAATGGCAGCAAGCCTACTTTGTTTTAAATGATTGTTGCAGTTTGTTAAAATTTATCTTGCAATTCAATTTGAATAAAAACTTTTTTTGGCCAGATAGAAAAAAATGTTTCAGACAAATATTGTAGTAGAAAGTTTATGGTTTTTATAAATGTTTTATTTTCGAAAATCGATGGAGTGGTTTTCATAATATCTTCTTTTGAAATTTTTGATTGGTCGCCATTTTGTTATTTGATGAAACAGAAAATAATTGTAAATACAAGTGTTTTAGAGAACCGAAAGCAAATGCTGAAAGTTTTTGTATTTCTTAAATATTCCTTAAAATAAGGGAGTTATGATGATTTTTCGAAAAACAAGAGAACGCCAATAACTATGAACTGGGGCTCCAAATCAAAAATTTGAGCTAAGAAAAGTTGTTTGTTTTAATGAGTTCTATCTACCTTTTTCGGGTGTAACGACTTAGTATTAACACCCTGTATATTACATTTGTGACGTGACCCCATTAGGGATGGCGGCGAGTTTGTACTTTCGTGCTCTCGAAATATTCTACGGAATAGTAAGTTTGGTTTAATTAAAAAAAGTTTTCTATTCTTTTACAAAAGTATTATAATTGCGTATGCTCGTTATTCTGGTTGGTAAGGCATTATATATCTTACATTAAAATGTCATCTCTTTTTGGGGAAACTAAAAAATTCTAAACTTTTGTCTTTATCCTCCTTGAGTGACAAGAAAAACACAACAATTTGTGCGAGATTTAAATGCTTTTTTTACAAGATTTACTTAAACCGCTCATGTTGACACATGTAAAAACAAAGAGTACTCTTCGAGAAGTTCTGATTTTCGCCGCTAGTAGTCGTGTCACATCGTGTCAGTTCTCAATAAATACTACAAATCTCTTACAACTCTGTTTTAGATTCTATGCGGAGTGTGTATACAGTACCACATTAGAGCTGTACTTTATATGGAAGAGCCGATGCCCCACAACGTCTTATTCTGTTCGACATTTGGTGGTTTCTTCATTTTATCTCTTTCTGGAGTTCTGGTACCGGCTAGTGGCCAAGTCACTCCACCTGGAGTTGACATGGTCTTCTGTATTTGCGCTTTTTTTATGTTCTACGCATCGGCTTTGGTTGCTATGTACTACGTAACGTTGGACGAACATTTAAAAAATGATGAGTTCACAGATGAAGATGAATTTAATCATACATTCTTTCAGAACTGCAGGCACCACGTAAGCAGGATTTTTTCGTGTATTTATTGTTGTATTTAATGTATTGGCAATATACCAGGAAGTGGTAGTGTTTAGGGGTGAACATAGGAGTTTAACTTGTTATCTTAGTTTTATCCAATTTCATGCTCTCCTATTCAGAATTAAAAGTTTTTACGTGTTTTGTTAAATTATTGATTTTCTCGCAATATTAAATAGATATTTCAAAATTTCATTTATTTATCGTATGGGAATAGCGTACAATCATCACAATATATAAATATAATTACCAAATGTAGAAATAAAATTGTTGTTGGACGAGGTCGTATTTTGAATTGGCTGAGTAATAATATAATATTTTTATTGATCGTATTATGTACAGTACATTTATAATACACCAGGAAAATTAAATTATAAATATAACAAAGTGAACGTTACATTTTTAATAAATAAAGTAAGTTATAGTTAGTAGACCGAGGCGGTGGAAGGCGCCTTTGAAAATGGTGTAGTACAACTGTCCTGTGACCTGTTTGCCCTATTGTAGATTGCCGGAAGATTCTAGTGGAAATATCACGTCATTATCAGTTACCACCATGTTTGAACGATTGTTAAAAATATCTTGAGATTTGTCTGGTCGCCGATTTGTTCTAGTTCATTTACCGTTGCCAAGGTATACCACGAGGAGGCGAACTAGGTCTACACCCCAAAATTCTATAGTACTTCTTTACATTTTACTCTGATTTTCAGATTTTATTTACAAACATCAATTTAACTTATGGAAATTAAATCCTGTACCTGTATTCTTCCACTACTGCTTTCACCATAATAATCCTTTATAATAAAGATATATTCCTCATTCAAATAAACATTCGTTAATTAACTTTTTACAAAAAAATGCTACAATATAAATAAATATATTCTGTTACTAAGAGTGATACTTTGTGAAGCAAGTCGTGCAAACTTCACACAAGGACACTTTTACTCCGAGTGACGCATTATATTTTTTCGTCAAACATTGATATTTAAAAAAAAATGTTTACTACTTGACGTTACAATAATTAAAAACCTTTTACGTAAAGTACGTTTGCGTGTTTCAATTGCGCTGTTGCTATGGATTCTTTTATATTTATTCACTTTTTGTTATGAACATTGAAGTGCAAATTTTAGATACCTACGTCCCCTTACGTATAAAAATCCAACAATGTGGCTAATATATATTGAGAATCACTGCAAAGCATTATATTTTATTATCACTGTAATTCTATGCATTCTTACGTTCATTACTACGCCAGTAATTGTAATCTGTAAGTTTGCTATTCTTTATTCATTAAAAATAAATTCTGTTTATATTTCAATTTGTAGGTTATCAATTAAAATTTAAGAGCGGTTGATTTTTTTTAGTAACTTCATTCCTAAGTTATTTAGTGTGTTATGTGACACTTAGAGCGATATTACAGGTGTTTTGTAAAAGTTACTTTTTATTCGCTCATTCTGTATAGTTTCTATGGATATTTATTTATTTTATTTCGACGCCGCTATCATAAAAATTAGCTACTTCCACTCCAGCGGTGTAGAAATAAAACTTCTACCATGTGAATCAAGTAACAAAAGATGACATTTTTATGACGTTTGAAGAAGAAAAATATTAGCTCTGTTCGTTGAAACTCGTGTCAGTGTAGTGAGAGCATCGTAGAGTAGTATAGTTAGCACCAGTGTACACTGGTACTTCGGTGTCAAAAAACAATAAAGTGCATGCTCTGTCACGTGATGAATGCTGTTTAATAATCTGATGGTGAATCTGATCCTGCAAAAGTATTTTACACGAAGTTTAAACTGATGTTTTTGTGTTATTTTCAATTATTTGTTACTTATATTATTTATTTATTTTTGTTGTGTTTTGGTTTTTTCATTGTTATTGTTACTTATTGTTATTTGTGATGAATAAAGTCTCGCACGTAGATACATAACCTGTTTACAAAACAACGGAGTGTTCTTCAAATAAATAATAAAATATTTATTATGAAATTTGTAACTAAATGATTATATTTCCCTTGTGGCCTTGTGAATATGAGCATTTCACAGATTTCATCCCCACAGCGCTCTGCACTCTTTACACTAGCTCGGTAGTCAGTGCATATATGTTGGAATGGAACTACATAGTTCTGAAATGGTTGTCAACGAACACGTTGCACGAATCTGCCCGATTTGACAAAAAACATGCTAGTGTAAAAAAGTTAACACTAGTGTAACTCGGTATATGTCAAAGAACAGAGCTATTGTTCTCCATAATGTCATAAGTCATGGCTATTACTACTATTTAACAGCAATTTATTTTTAAAATTGCGAAGAAACCGAAAACAATAAAAATTGTAAAAACGCTGGCATAAAAATTAGCTACTTCCACTCCAGCGGTTGTAGAAATAAAACTTCTACCTTGTGAATCAAGTAACAAGAGATAACACTTTTATGACGTTTGTGTTAGGCACAATGGCCGAGATGTTAAACGTTTATTTAATAACAAACTCTACAGCGCATTTTTATAACAACGACAGGACGAACGAACATGGCGGACAACCACACCTATGTCATATACCTAGGGTACCTTTATATGCAGGGTATGGCCATGGGGCAAGTTCGCCGCCATAAGCTAGCCAATGTCAAACATACTGATAATTCATTTCCCTATTTATTTTTAAGAAATGTGATATTATATTATACAGGAATATTAAATAATCACACTATGCATCTATAAAGGTAATAAAAATTCATTTATTTAAGAGATACACAATTATTATTATGACAGATTTAGAGGTTATGTAACGCATATGAAATAGGTTGTTATTATTACATCAAATTTAATAACTGTGGTTATTATTTACATAATAAGTATATATTTTAAACTTACCTTTTAAAAAATTAAATGTTTGTGCTTAATATTGGTCATTTTTATGTGTTTTCAATATTGCCAGTCATCGTAGTCAGTATCTCAAGAAAATATACAAATAAATAAAATAAAAGTATTACTTACACTTTAAATAAATATTAGAAGTATATTTAAATGTGTTTTGCATTAAAATAAAGCAAGTAACCACGAAAATACATAATAATTTGCGCAACAACAAATATGACAGTGGCCCTCTTATGGCGGACGAAACGCGAGCCACGTCATGGCCATACCCTGAGTATATAGGTACCCTAACCTATATACTCAGGGTATGGCCATGACGTGGCTCGCGTTTCGTCCGCCATTAGCGGGCCACTGTCATATTCGTTAATTCGCAAATTATTATGTATTTTCGTGGCTACTTGTTTGCAAAACACATTTAAATATACTTCTAATATTTATTTAAAGTGTAAGTAATACTTTTATTTTATTTATTTGTATATTTTCGTGAGATACTGACTACGATGACTGGCAATATTGAAAACACATAAAAAATTACCAATATTAAGCACAAACATTTAAATTTTTAAAAGGTAAGTTTGGAATATAATACTTATTACGTAAGTAATAACTACTGTTATTGAATTAGATGTGATAATAACAACTGATATCCTATACTCTACATAAGCTCTAAATCTATGTCATAATAATATTTGTGTATCTCTTAAATAAATGAATTTTTATTACCTTTATAGATTCATAGTGAGATTATTTAATATTCCTTTATAATTTAATATCACATTTCTTACTAATAAATAGGGAAATGAATACTCAATATGTTTGACATTGGCTCGCAAATGGCGGCGATCTTGGCCCATGGCCATACCCTGTATATAGAGGTACCCTACATATACCTAGGGTACCTATATACTCAGGGTATGGCCATGACGTGGCTCGCGTTTCGTCCGCCATTAGAGGGCCACTGTCATATTCGTTGTTGTTGCGCAAATTATTATGTATTTTCGTGGCTACTTGTTTTATTTTAATGCAAAACACATTTAAATATACTTCTAATATTTATTTAAAGTGTAAGTAATACTTTTATTTTATTTATATGTGTATTTTCTTGAGATACTCACTATGATGACTGGCAATATTGAAAACACATAAACATGACCAATATTAAGCACAAACATTTAAATTTTTAAAAGGTAAGTTTAAAATATATATTTATTATGTAAATAATAACCACAGTTATTAAATTTGATGTGATAATAACTACCTATATCCTATTCTCTACATAACCTCTAAATGTATGTCATAATAATAATTGTGTATCTCTTAAATAAATGAATTTTTATTACCTTTATAGATTCATAGTGTGATTATTTAATATTCCTGTATAATATAATATCACATTTCTTACAAATAAATAGGGAAATGAATTATCAATATGTTTGACATTGGCTCGCTTATGGCGGCGATCTTGCCCCATGGCCATACCCTGTATATAAAGGTACCCTACATATACCTACACACTACTGCCATCTGTGCTCTAATACAAGTTTTAGATTACAAATAGAAAATAAACTCTTAACAGTTTGAAGAAGAATAATATTGTTCTCTATAATGTCATAAGTCATGGATATTACTAGTAATCAACAGCAATTTCTTTTTAAACTTGCGAGGAAACCGAAAACATAATAAAAATTGTAAAAACAGTTTTGTATGGAACATTTAATTCTGAATAACTTTGCACTCTACAGTTTTTGCCATAAAATAAACAGGATAGCAGGAATTGCTTAAAACTAATAATAATACATGTAAAATCCTTATCTACACCTCTTAACTGCCAGCATCCGGTATAACTGGGGCAATTAATAATTATTAACATACCTAGGATTTCTATGAGTATTATAACTGTAGCAGATGTCGGTTTGAAGACATAACATCCGTGGTTTGCTCAATAGTTTATCGGTTTCAGAAAATGAAGACAATAAATATAATTGTTTGAAATTCTCTCATTAATGCTACTTTCGGAATGCTATGATAAACAACAATTATTTTGACATATGTTAATATGACAAATATTCAAATTATATGAAGGCCACATTTTTTAATGAAACGTGTTAAGGTGCATCAAGTACAGGTGTCTCATTTTCGATGTTTTTTTAAGGTTTCTCGAGAAATATCAACGATAGAGCAAAACCGTTTGCACATGCCATAGTTAACTTTTTAAGAGAAGTTTAATAGTCACCATAGGAATTTTATATCTTCTTTCATTTTTGAGCTACAGTCAAAAACTCGTTTTTCGCTAATTTCGAAAATATCTCATATCTTATTTGTTATGAGAGTTAGAGAAAAATTGTTTAGACAAATTTTATACCAGTTTTTGCGTAGAATAAAGTGACATAATTAGAATTTTTGAAATTTTATAGTTCTCGAGATATAACACAAACTTATATTTTTTAAAATGGAATCCTATGTTGAAAATAGTTTCATCTTTTTGCTTTTTTTATAAGATTTTTAATGGTATATAACAAGTCTACTTTCTTTTCATAACTCGTGAAATAATATAACTTTTTGTGAACAAAATTAATGTTTTTTACCTTTTAAAAGTTGGCTATGAAATAAAAAATTAAACAAAAGAAGCGTGAAATACACAATGCTAACGAATGAAATATATCCATTTCAAATGAATACAAAAATAATAACTTTGATTGTAGAAATCAAAACTTTGATTGCAACAATGCATTCATATTACGCGGATGGCGGATTAAAAGAAATTAAATATTGATTGCAACAATGATTTATATTATACAAATTAAGTTAAAATTCTTTCTCAAACATTTTGCAATAAGAATCATAAACTCGTTTGTTGAAATCAAAACATTGATTATAACAATGTATTCATATAATACTGATTGTAACAATTATTGTATGTTGATTGCAACAATGATTTACATATATTCTTAAACATAGAAATTAAAATCCTTTTTTTAATTATTTTTAATAGCTCTGAAAAGAACTGATGTATTACAAAATATTTTTTTACAGAAAATGCTCAAATTGTGCTCCGTTATTTTGAATGCATAATCTGTATCTCTTTATAACTGCTCTCATAAAATTCATTATTTGAAATGGAGTTATTTTCCGGAATGCCGTTCTTACTAAAAATTTTAGTTTGTCAATATTGTCATAATTTTCTTTGTAAATCATTCCTTTTATATGTCCCCACAAAAAAATCTAGTGGTAACAAATCAGATCTTGGAAGCCAGTGTGTAGGTCCATGGGTTCCTAACCAATTATTTCCTACTAAATTATTTAAATAATTTCTAATGATGTCCGCATTATGTGCTGGAGCTCCATCTTGTTGAAAATATATTTGAAGGGAACGTTGTAATGGAATTTCGTCTTAAGTATTCTTGGAAATTCTGTTGTAAAATATCTAAATATACTTAAGTTTTCATTACAAAAATATGGTCCTACAATTCTATTATCTATTAAACCATACCATATATTAAAGCCATATCTTCCTTGCTTTTCCAAAGTAAAAGTTTGGTGATTATTTGTGTCAGACCAAAAATACTCGTTATTTCTATTAAATATTCTGGCGCTGGTAATGCGAACTTCATCTGACCACATTGGTTGGTAGCACGAGCATGGTTCTAACACCGGCGCGTGTAAAAGCCGTATATTCATAACATCCGTTGGATGCTTTCTGAAGGCGCCACTTGTAATTTTACACAGGTCATAGAATCCGAAATCCTTTGCCAAACTTTACTTCTCAACTGCCCCCACTAAGGTATTTCCAAGCTGAGAGGTATATTTCAAGTTTTATGTCGCTCGGCGGTATGACAACCACCGAAAAAGAATTATAGTACTTACAACGGTGTCCTGTTCTTTTCACTATACATACAGAACATTATTTTTATAAAATCTGTGTAAGCATTATAACATCTTATTTCTGGTTAGCTGTATCTCGAATGTCATTTAATCTAGTTAGTTTTTACCTCATATTTATAGATAATAGTAATAATACTTTCATTCATTATGTCATCGCTACATTCCTATCACTTTAATTTTAAAATTGATTCACATGATTTTGAACGTTTATAGGTTTTATTATGTGTGTATGTCACATAAAATCAGTTTTTCTAATATCATTTTGTATTGTTATAGATACAAGGTCAACTTAATATAACGCAAAAAATTAAGTTGCTATTTTATTATATATCGTAATGATACTAGCGATTTATATATTGAAAAAAATAAAAAAAGACGAAGAATTTTGGAAATCGAAAATGCTACCATAATTAAGCATTTTTTATAAGCAGTATTTACTACCTGAAATTAATATGTAGGCGAATTCCTCGTGAATTACCGTACAGAGAAATGTACTGCGGCAATTTAATAAATAAATCATGACTTATGAAATGAATGGACTATTAGTAGTGTTACTAAACATTATTTTAAATAAATTAATCATTTAAGTCTTGGCATTCATTTCAAAGCTGCTTTTTCGGGTTTCGGATAATGTGAATGTGAAAATTTGTACTGTTGTTTAAATTAATACAATAAATTGGAAGTAATTTATTTATTTTATATCTTTTTACCTCCCGCTACCCTTGATAAGGGAGGTATAGGGATCGTGCTAAACATCGCATATCGAGATTTTGGTAAATGACCATGTTTTAAGGTCCCTAGAATACAATTTTAACATTTTCACGATGATGTCTGTGTGTATGTGTGTATGTATGTATGTATGTGTGTGTGTGTGTGTGTCTGTGTGGATTCTCCTTACGGTATAACTCAAATACTATCATTCAAAATGTTTTGAAACCATGTATTTCTACCTTATTCTAATATGGAAACAAGCGATTAGATTTTGGTGGCAATCGGATAACCGGAAATGGCAGTTTCCTTAAAGTTAAAGATAGTTTTTCTTCAAAAAATACCTTTAAATATAATTTTTTCGCTATTTGTTATTATAAAAATGAAAGATTATTCCATTTTCTACAGGTTTGCTTTAATACTTTTTCTATATATTTTATGGATAAATTTATAAAATAATATAAAACTTATATCTCGGAGCGTATGCTTTAAACACATCTCAATGGTTACGTAGTTCAGCTCAAATGTATGTATCTGACAGATAAATGTCACTGTCAAAAAATAATCATTTCAAATCAATAATAGTAACGTTTTAAAAGGAAAATTGTAAATAGAACAATAGTTTTATGGAAAGGAACTTAATATACATAATTTCTAACTGGTGCCGCCAGCGGTAAGCTAAGAAGCTAACATTTTTTTACTAGTACAATAATTAAAAACATTGTTGTATTAGTAAAAAAATGAATATCTTCTATAGTGTGTGTACAGTAGCATAATATGAATATTATAATACGCAATAATTTTATCCACAAAAAGACAAAAAGTTATATTATTTCACGAGCTATAAAAATAAAGTAGACTTGTTATATATCATTCAAAAGCTTATAAAATAAGTAAAAAGATGAGACTATTTAAAAAATATATAAGTTTGTGTTATATCTCAAGAACTATAAAATTTTCAAAAATTCTAATTATGTCATTTTATTCTACGGAAAAACCGGTACAAAATTTGTCTAAACATTTTTCTCTACCTATCACAGTAAATAAGATATGAGATATTTTCGAAATGAGCGAAAACCGTGTTTTTGCCTGTAGCTCAAAAACAAAATAAGATAGAAAATTCCTATGATGACTATTAAACTTCTCTTAAAAAGTTGACTATGGCATGTGCAAACGGTTTTGCTCTATCGTTAAAATTTCCCGAGATACCTTAAAAAAAACATCGAAAATGAGACAACCTGTACATCAAATAGGATAGAATTTTATGTACAAACTTCCAATGCAACAAGGATCACAGTGTCAATGTTATTCAACTTTCAAATATATATAGCCAGTCAACAGAAGAACATTATTGTGTAAACTTGTATTTTTAATTTCCCAAATACTACATAATGACATTCACCTTTTTGCAGTGTGATCTTTATATGCTTTATTCCTCATGTTTATTATTTTAGAATAAAGTAAACCGTGTTAAGAACGATATACTAACGTTATCTATATGTATTAATGGAAAGTATCATAGGTACTTATTTTCATTTTGTAGGCTGTTGTTGACGTATCAGTGAGATAATAATATTACTGTGCAGATAGTTATTACTTAGTTACCAGTCTACTTTTGCATATGTAAATAAAGGCTTAATGTCTTGAAACCAGTGGCGGCTCATGCACTAAAATTTTGGTGAGGCAAGGTATCCGGAAAAAAAATGCGCCGCAGGCGAAATTTTTTTTTCATTCAAGGTCAAATGCCTTATAATTGAAAGTTACATTTTTTAAGGGATGTGCAAATGCGTATTTTTCCCCATTCATGTACAAAAATAAATTGCCTGATCACAGAACATTTTAGGAAAGAGCATCCCGCGCTTACATCAAAAAATCCTATGAATCTTTCTACCACATTCACATTACCGGAATTTACATTTACATAACGTAAAATTACTGATAATTGTGATTTACGACTAATATCGGTAGTTTCATCTACTTGCCAAGAAATAAAAGGGGATTTAATAATTTCGTAGTCTATTTTTTTATTTATAACAAAATGAATGCAATGTATTAAATCATTTTGAATAGTTTTGGAGATACCACAAAATACCGATTTATTATTGATATCTTTCTTCAAAAATATTTTTAATTTATCATCTCGTTTACTCATTAGTAAAAATAATTCTTTAAAATGACCTTTATTACAAGATTCTTCGGTTTCATTATGACCTCTAAATGGTAATTCTTGTGTACATAAAAAAATTGAAATATCAATTAATCTTTTCAAAATTTCCTTATTTTCTTCCACTTTCAAATTTAAATTTTGAATTTCAATTTTTCTTGCACTATCAATAGCGGTAGAAATATTTTGCTTCATATAGTTTATCTTCGTACGATAATTTACTAAATGGATTTTTGTGAATTAAGAAGTTAATAATGTCATCGGAATGCCTTATATAGAATATAGAATTAAATACTTACTGCAATGCAAGTTGTTTATTGTTGAATTTGAATTCACAATGCAGTAAATAATATTAGTATTAATTATTATTCAATCTTCAATCTTATTTGCAAAAATATTATAGAATATACAATTAATGCAAAATGAAATAGATGATAGATGTCTTGAACGTATGGTAACGGCCTCTGTAGGATCGCGTGGAAATTAAAGTGGCTATCTTTTATCCTTTACGCACTCATTGTATTTCTCATTTAGGCATGCCGCAAAACCAGCTCTTTCTCTAGCACACGTATTTCTTATCGGAATTACCAACTGGATCAAAAACATTAGGCAGTGTACTATCACTTCGAGAAGCACTTTATAGGGTGTAAATTAGGTGAACTGCATTACATATTAGTTATGGTGGTGGCTTAAATTCTTTTGATATTTATATAGACAAGCATTAGCGGAATAAGTTAAATTTTAATTTACATACTACTTTACATTATTTACAGCTTTATTTCTTTTCCGGTGAGGCACTGCCTCACCTGCCTACCCTGACGGCTTGTCAGGGTTTCAAGCAGTGGCGGCTTGCCACTGCTTGAAACCGATAAATGCATAATCATTTAATAAGTAATATTACTTATTAAATGGTATAATCTTCCGATCCCACGTCCCCAAGCTAACCGGATGGCAGATTCTTGCATCTAACATTTCTTATCTTGGGATGCTTATCTTGGGATGCCGGTCTTTGTTATAAGGGTAGTTCGGAAACTTTGAAGCCTGACGAAGAAAATACGTATTGTAAATTCTTTTATTTATTTATTTATTTATTTATTAACCACTCTACAGGATATGTAATCCCAATTACAGAGGGTATATAAACAATACATATAAAATAACAATATGAAATAGAGTAGACACATAAAAACTATATATCAAGCAATTGACAGTATACATATAAGAAAGAAAAAATCGAAAATATACATACTGAATATAAAGCTAAATTACAGAAATTCTATTTAATCATAAAACTGGTAACCAATTTACATTTAAATACATTGAATCTATCAAAAAACAAATCAAATTCTATATTTAAGTCATTTATTGTTTTGCACATGCGGACAGTTGGTGAGTTGAGTTCATAATTTGTTTGAAAACGTTGAATAAAGAACACTGAATTACATCTAGAAGATACTCTTTTTGTACAGAAATTTAGACGTGCTAATATATTACTGTCATCTATCATGTTATTCAGTAGTTTGTAAATGAAAAGTACGCACAAAATATTTCTACGATGTTCAAGAGATGTCAAGTTCAAAGTAGACAATGCTGTATTATAATTCAGATTTCGTATATATTCCCTGTTTATTTTGAACCAACAGTATCTCGTGAATTTTTTTTGCACTTTCTCATATAATTATCTTTGTATTTTGCATAATATGGACTCCATATTTGACAACAATACTCAAGTTTAGATCGTACGTAGCAGTTGCACAAAGACATAATAGTAGAAATATTTTGAAAGTTTTGTGAACACCTAATTACAAAATTTAAATTTCTGTATGATGACTTTACAGTTACATGTACATGTTTGTAGAACAATAATTTGTCATCAAATATTATTCCCAAATCAGTAGTCTCACTAACTTTTTGCAACGTTACCCTGCACATCTTGTAATTAAATTCTATAGTTTGACGTCTCCTAGAAAATGTCATTATTTTACATTTATTCGTGTTAAAATATAATTCAGAAGTTTGAGACCAACTAATCAAATTATCAACATCTTTTTGAAGACTTTCACAATCGTTCAGGGAGTTAATATTTCTAAATATTTTGATGTCGTCAGCATACATAAGAATATTAGAGAACTGAACTGACTCTGCAATGTCATTTATAAATAACAGAAATAATAATGGACCTAAATTTGAATCTTGTGGCACACCAGAAGATACTGTAAAATTATTTGAGAAAAAACCATTCACGTAGACAAATTGTTGACGATCATACAAATATGATTTTAAAAGGTGGCAAAGTTCAAAAGAAAAGTTAAAGTCTGTAGACAGTTTTTGAATTAATATATTATGGTTGACTTTGTCAAAAGCCTTTGCGAAATCCGTATAGATAACATCTATTTGAATATTTTTAGACAATGAAGTAGCTACGGCGTCAGTAAAGTTGACTAGATTCGTTGTAGTTGATTTATTTCTAAGAAAACCATGTTGATGGGGCGAGATATACTTGGACACAGTATTGTATACGTATTTATAAATAATACTTTCGTATACTTTTGCACATTAGACAGTAATGCTATAGGCCTATAATTAGAAATGTCGGAAGGGTCACCTTTTTTTAAAATAGGACAAATTCTAGCTCTTTTTAATCTCGACGGAAATGTGCACTTTTGTATAGAGAGATTATATAAAATAAACAAGGGTTCTACAAAAATGTCCCTACAACTTTTCAGAATATACGAAGGAATTTTATCTGGGCCACAACTGGGTTTAGGTTTTAGTTTATTAATTGCTTCAGTAATATCTTCTCTGGTAATTCGAGCTATTTTAATTGCGGCACGATTTGTTGAATGTGTACCTATCTCAGTAGTTGTGTTATTATTTTGTTTAGTATATACACTGGAAAAAAATGATGCAAAACCATTGGCTATATCGGGACCATTTTCATATTTATTATCATTCAGATACATACTGCTTGGGATGCGAGATGCATTCTTATTATTTTTAAGTTTTAAATGTTTCCAAATTTGACTGGGATCAGTTTTAATATTTTTTTCAGCATTAATTATATAGTTATTATGTGCTATTCGTATGTCTTTTTTTATTTTTGCTCGGAGATAAATATAATCACGTTTGCACGATTCCAGTCCCAATCTTTTATAAAGCTGGCGATTTCGATCTTTTGCTTTTAGATTTGCTATAATCTCCGATGTAAACCATGGTGGATATTTGCGTGGGCTAATTTTTCTTCGCGGCACACATTTGTCAAAGATACTTGTGACAATTTCATAAAAACATTGAAAGGCAGCATCCACATCTTTATAATAATGTAATATGCTCCAGTCGACAGCATCCAATAAGTTGTACAGTATCAAGAAATCGGTTTTATGAAAATTATAGTCTGGCTTATCCGACATACGCAGTGTTTTTTTATGGTACTGTATATTTGTTTCTATACCCAGTGCAGGATGGTGCGGATCTTCCTTTACAAAAGGGACAGGGTCGTGGGACACTATGCAGTTGAAATTAGCCAAGACTACATCCAAAATTGGACCATTGGCATTGGAAATATTATTAAACTGATTAGAAAGTATTAAATTCGAGAAATTTTGGAAATCATTAATTATTGAATTAGTTTTACCAGAGAGATAATATTCATTAAGTTGTGTGATATTTAAATCTCCTATGATAATATAGTTTTCGGAAAAAATGTAGGGTAAAGATTCCACAGTTTCATAGAAAATATTAAGCTGTTCAGTTGTTATTGGAGGAGGGACGTATACTACGATTATATAAATCCTATTACAGGCAGAAAGCTCCACTTTAACACATAAAAAATTAAATTTGGCATCTGGCACCAACGGAACATTAACTGCCATAGAGCGGAAAGTATTATTTATTGCACAGATAACTCCACCTCCTTTTGTTTTGTCAACTTTTGCAAAATCTCTATCACAGCGATATACCTCAAAAGTATCATAAAATAATTCATTATTTGACACATCTTCACAAAGCCAAGATTCTGTTACGCAAACCACATCAAAATCAGTGAAACATGAACTATTGTGAAACTCATCAAGTTTTGAGTTGAGACCCCGAACATTTTGGTAATATATTCTCATTATAACAAATATTAATCGAAAGATTAATAGTTAAAAATTTACAATTGCTCTCAAATAAAATTGAATGAACTATACTTTAACAAGACGAAAATATATAGTTTTAAACGCACTATAGGTTGATTGCAAACAGTTAGATGAGTTCAGATTTAACAGGAAAAATCAAACTATCAAAATTTATTAAAATAGCAAAAGGTATTCACGAACATATGCACGAAATTTTCAGTTTGAATAGGAAGCAAATATTCAATATATTTTAATTTAATACATATTACACACATTAGTAACAAGTTGATATGTAGTTCATTATTTTGTCACAAGATGGCATATCGCTATTTTAGCTGTACACGAACACTCCCGAACGATCCGAAATAGATCCGAGCTTGTGCGTACTTAAAATGCGGCCTCTTATCACATTCGACATGGAGTAGGAGTAGGGATTTCAACTGGTCTCCCAATGGTAGTATACTCAAATCGGATATCGAGCCAACGCACGTCATTAATAAAAGTAACTAGATGTGTTACATCATGAACTGGTACGTTTACATAGGTTTGAGAATCGTATTGAAAAAAGTTATACAGGTTGCATACAATTGTATTACAAACTTTCGTGATATTTCCGGAAAATAATTTTGTTTCACACTGTAATAAATAAGACATATTAACTAAATTGTCAGTAAATGTTCGTAATATTATTAAGAAAAAAGTAAAATGAAGAAAACATTACTAATATCAAGCATTTAATTAGAATATAATAGTTAAAGTCTAATCAAAGGGGGGAGGGGGGGGGGATTTAGTTCAATATGGTATCATTCATATAATATTTTCCAACTGAACTGTATGACATTTAGTTGCCAAAATTGAAAAAGACACAAGTTCACATAAAACTGAACCGTATAAATAAAAACTGTGGTAGTCTTGCAAAAGACTGATTTATAATAAAAACGAACAAAAATGAAAATGACACAAGGTCAAATAAAACTGAACCGAATGAATAAAAACTGTGGTAGTCTTAAAAAAGACTGATTTAAAATAAACAAGAATGGAAATAAAATGACACAACGAAGAAAATTATTTTGAACACGATGCAATTCAAATTGTCAAATAATAACCTTTGAAAGTATAAACCGCGGAGCAACGTATAAACATACAAATTATCAGTGTTGCCAAGTGTAGCAAAAAATAAATGAATAAAATAAAGTAGATATACATTATTTATATATTATTCATATCGTATACGATAAATAATGAACTCTACTATACATCTTAATAATAATTCTATAAGGCCATACACTTTTTAACAATTAGAAATTACTGAAATTTTATTTCAATTTTCCATATTAGTGATTTTAATGTAGTCAGGTTTTTCCCCTAAATGATGACGTGCATTGGCTGCATGTCCGATTTGAGTATACAACTAGTACATCACCAAAATTTAAAGGCTTTATATCCTTTGCAATAATTAATTTATATGTATTTTTTTCCTCTTGCTTCCATCAACTTCAATATTTTTAATATTTTTTTAATATTGGTGATTATGAGAGAATACCCTTTGGGTTATAATTTTAAATTTGATTTACAAGTGAGTACCAAATAAAATAGTGTACAATCACGCCACGTACTGCGTGATGGAGACGGGCTTGTCTGCTTAGCTCGTCAATAATTTCCGTCTTTCAGCAGTAAAAAACGTTTTACCTGGCTTGTAATATAAAATACTCTATACTTTCAATATAAACACAATAAATAGGTACTTTTCAAAATAAGCACTTCTCTTCATATTTCGAAGTTAATATTTTTCCAACAAGTAATTTCTTCAGATTCGGGAATAGTAAAAATCACTAATGATTACGCGCCGTCTGGTTGCAATTCGAAGCGCAATGAGGTCATGCCCATTTTTGTATTTTTCAGTTTTCATGAAATATTGGCGTTATTTTGTCTGAAACAAGTATTAAAATAAAAGAAACAAATAAAAATTATTGACGTTCTTTAACGAAAATATAAAATTTTAATAAATAATTGTGACTCGAATGCGTACTTTTTATATCTGATATGCAACTTATAATTGTTATTTTGTAGGCTTTTTCGTATTAACCGACTATCTATTTATCCGGCCTAAGGCCCTGTCCTAACACATAGAGACCGGATAAGAGTGAAATTACTGTAATAAAAACAAGAATAAAATTAAAATCATAGTACACCTAGTAATAATCGACGGTTATACCGGGTGGCGCTCAAAATCCGTTACATAGGCATTTAACATGGGAAATTAGAATATTTAGAATATTGCCTTGGTATAATTAAAAAATAATAATATATCAAATTTAAAGTAATAATTATTTTTATTGTAAAAGGAAATTTGTCAAAAGTGTTCATAGCACGATGGTAACGTTTTTGCTTCTTATGTAAAAGGTCATGGGTTCGAATCTAGACAACTTCTTTATTTTTTTTGTTTATATTTATTTCGTATAATCAGATAAAATTGTAATATTAAAATTGATATGTATTTAAAATTTCAACAAAAAATAAGAAAAAATAAAGAAGCTCACTGGATTCGAACCCATGATCTTTCACATAAGAAGCAAAACCATTACATTTGTGTTACGAACCTCTTTTATCAAACCTTCTTTTACAAATGTTAATAATTATTACTTTAAATTTATTACAAAGGCTTATTCGTAGCACTAAAATTAAGCAAAATTATAAATTGTAATTATAATTATACTTATAAATATAAGTTTATGTCAATACATTCAAACATCAGCATTAGAAAGCTTCAAATTAATATTTTAATTAATTTAAAATAACTTAAAATAAGAATGTTGTTTTCTTGGTTTAATCGAAATAATAAGAAAAAATATTTAACCCATATTTTTTATTTTCTTTCATATTCATGAGAAAATTATCTCTGAAAATACATTATTATATTGCTGCCTTTTCTGTAGCCTGATAACGTCAGAAATATAGTAACCAATGAGAAAGTGGCTTACATTTCCCGCTGACAAAATTTAAACGAGTGTCAGCTGTGACAGCTGTCAGTTATATACTAGCTACTAGTTCTATCCATATTACTGATTTTTATATTTTGTTTATATATTACTCAAACATGGTTGTAGAAAAGAGTCTTGTGCTAGTGTCCCAAATACAATGTGTTAAAAAAACTCAGAGTAGGCTATGAACAAAGAAACGTATGTCAATTTGACACGATATGTTGTAAAGAAATTAAAGATTTTCTTCTTGAATCTTATTTTAGAAATTGAAACAAATTAGAAAACGACTAATGTAAATATATTGTATTCATCTTTATTACGGTTTCTCCTTCAAATTACACTTCAAGATCAATTTTGACAACTTAACTTTTGAATTGAATAATGATCAAACATACGTTTATCTCTTTATAGCTTACTCCAAGTTAGGTTTTTTGTTGAACAAACTGTAGTGAACAAAAAATGACAGAATATAGCACGTCATGTCAAATTTGTCATAATTTGCTCAATATGGACATAATAATATAAAATTATTAAAAAGAATTGTATTAAAACTTCAATTAATTGCATTACTTGCTTTTCAAATTTCTAAGTATTATTTCAGTGCTATGAATAAACCTTAATACTTTTTAATTTTCTTTAATTATTTCTTATTAATTTTAAATAATTTATTATTAAAATGATGTAATAGCTTCTCACGAACATGTGTACAAAGTTTTATAATAATCAGTTTTAATGGGAACCAAATATTCAAAATATTCTAATTCCCCATGTAACGGATTTCAAGCGCCACCCGGCATATTAAATATACATCTTTGCAAGATACATCAACAATATTTCTTCTTTTTGAGTGTATATTGTCCCTCGTAACTGGTACTTTCTATTTAATGCATGCTACATTTTCTGCTGATCGTCTTCTAACTGTCAAAAAGGGCTTAAGTGAAGAAGATGCCGGTATAAACGAAGCAGATATCTCCACCCATATGTAACTTTCTTTCATACATTTTTTCACTTCACCAAAATTCACCTTGTACCATTTTAGGGGTTCGATGCCAGTCGTAGATATATCCGATAATACACCAATAACCCTTCATTTATTCCTGTTTGACTGGTTTATCGCATTGTATAATTCAAAATGTTGCAAGTGGATTAAAGAGACATTAAGTTGTAGTTGGTGTGGTATATGCAAAAAGAAGGTAAGAATAATAATAATAACTACGCTAAAATTACCAATGTAATAATGTAATAATAATTCAAAAATTACAAATTACAAATTATAAATTATAAATTATAAATTATAAATTATAAATTATAAATTATAAATTATAAATTATAAATTATAAATTATAAATTATAAATTATAAATTATAAATTATAAATTATAAATTATAAATTATAAATTATAAATTATAAATTATAAATTATAAATTATAAATTATAAATTATAAATTATAAATTATAAATTATAAATTATAAATTATAAATTATAAATTATAAATTATAAATTATAAATTATAAATTATAAATTATAAATTATAAATTATAAATTATAAATTATAAATTATAAATTATAAATTATAAATTATAAATTATAAATTATAAATTATAAATTATAAATTATAAATTATAAATTATAAATTATAAATTATAAATTATAAATTATAAATTATAAATTATAAATTATAAATTATAAATTATAAATTATAAATTATAAATTATAAATTATAAATTATAAATTATAAATTATAAATTATAAATTATAAATTATAAATTATAAATTATAAATTATAAATTATAAATTATAAATTATAAATTATAAATTATAAATTATAAATTATAAATTATAAATTATAAATTATAAATTATAAATTATAAATTATAAATTATAAATTATAAATTATAAATTATAAATTATAAATTATAAATTATAAATTATAAATTATAAATTATAAATTATAAATTATAAATTATAAATTATAAATTATAAATTATAAATTATAAATTATAAATTATAAATTATAAATTATAAATTATAAATTATAAATTATAAATTATAAATTATAAATTATAAATTATAAATTATAAATTATAAATTATAAATTATAAATTATAAATTATAAATTATAAATTATAAATTATAAATTATAAATTATAAATTATAAATTATAAATTATAAATTATAAATTATAAATTATAAATTATAAATTATAAATTATAAATTATAAATTATAAATTATAAATTATAAATTATAAATTATAAATTATAAATTATAAATTATAAATTATAAATTATAAATTATAAATTATAAATTATAAATTATAAATTATAAATTATAAATTATAAATTATAAATTATAAATTATAAATTATAAATTATAAATTATAAATTATAAATTATAAATTATAAATTATAAATTATAAATTATAAATTATAAATTATAAATTATAAATTATAAATTATAAATTATAAATTATAAATTATAAATTATAAATTATAAATTATAAATTATAAATTATAAATTATAAATTATAAATTATAAATTATAAATTATAAATTATAAATTATAAATTATAAATTATAAATTATAAATTATAAATTATAAATTATAAATTATAAATTATAAATTATAAATTATAAATTATAAATTATAAATTATAAATTATAAATTATAAATTATAAATTATAAATTATAAATTATAAATTATAAATTATAAATTATAAATTATAAATTATAAATTATAAATTATAAATTATAAATTATAAATTATAAATTATAAATTATAAATTATAAATTATAAATTATAAATTATAAATTATAAATTATAAATTATAAATTATAAATTATAAATTATAAATTATAAATTATAAATTATAAATTATAAATTATAAATTATATAGGACGAGGGTAATTCAAAGAGTAACAGAAAGGGTTAGCCAAAAGAAGTCCCACGCTTCAAACCTTTATTCTACAAAAATAGTAATGCCGGATTCATGCAGCATTTTTAATTTATAATTTAATTTATTTTCTATTTATCTTTTTTAAATGTAGCATTCAATCCAAAATAAATTAAATACACGCATGCGTACAATACATAATCAGATGTCTTTGAATGTCAAATGTCATTTTTTGTGTATGTATTGAGGTTAGTTGATTGATAATAATTTGAAAAAATGGATATGTTTGCCACTACGAATATTAATGACAATGATATACTACATACTATGACTTTATTAACTACAATAAAATCATATTTGGAAAAGAAAAAATATCGCCGACGTTACGCATGCGCAGTATGCACGAAATTTATCTTTTAATTCCAAAAGATGACAGATAACCATCTGATAAATTAAATTCAATGATAAATGAAAATTAAATTAAATGGATGCGTGAATGGATACATATTAAAACATACATTTATCTTTAAAATTTAAATTAAATTTAAATGAAAAATGATGCATGAATCCGGCATAAGAGACACAAAAAATATATTGTAACACAAAAAAGGATGCATGTATTGTAGCGTGTGCACACCCGACGCCACTGAATCTAGCGAGCCACTGGTCGGACGGGTCTGGACCTGCCGAGAGTGTAATTACTGAGCGTGCAGCTCTGTAAACAAATTTCAAGATAAGCTTAAAAACTCGCGCTCGCTCAATTCTTTTGTATTCCATGTCATTATCGCATCGAATGTTCGAGAGCGGGTATATAAAGCGGTAAACAGCTCTGCACGAGTTAATTGAACTCACACAGTTGAGTGGAGTGAGATAAACGGTGATATAAATAAATTGTGTACAATGTAACACGAGCGAGGTTTATGTGTCAGGCGAATAGGTTGACGTGTAGATATAATTATTGACAAACAACACTTCCCGTAGTCGACCTGGCTCAACAGCTGATGTTGTGTAGGGTTGAAGCAGTATCTAACACTTCAATTGATAACGTTTCGGGTTGCAAAAAAAAAATTGTAGATGAACTTCCAGATAAATTTAATCAAAATAATTTAATACTAAAATAAAAGGATAAAATATATAAATTTGTGAGTATAAAAAATAATGAAAATAAAACAAAACTTCTAGTTTATAAAATAATTTGAGTGATAATATAGTTAAACGCAAAGTTACAATTAACTTAAATTTCGTAATAAAGGCACGTCTGATCAGGTGGAAAGCACAAGCAGAATCCTTTTTCGACTTGATGGAAATACTTAGTATCTTTTAGAGGGGGTAGAAAAAATACGGCATCCATATTGTCCTGTGTCTATTGCGTGTAGGATTAATAATTTTAAGACTTAATTGTCTACAGATAAACGTCAAAAGCATAAACACTGGGACAACATTTGGATACCAATTACCCATGATATAGTATGACAATGTGAACTCAGATGCGGTTATTATACAGGGTGTTTCAGGACTAGTGTAACAAATTATAACATCTTATTCCTAAGGTCATTTAGAGCCTAAAATGTCATATGAACATAGGTGTCCTATTCCTTACCAAAATACAAGAGGTTGAAGTTCTATAAATAACACGAAATTTTCTAATTTTTGTAATCAAGGTACTTTCGGAAAACAAGAGTTATTATTAAAAAGTCATACCTTATTTGTATTAATTAATTAATTGTCTTAATTAAAAATTGTTGTACTTTTGATTGTATTTTTGTTTCATAATGGATGGTTATAGTACTGCTGAGCTGAATATGCAGATATGATTTTTATTTATGGATTATGTAATGGTAATGCCCGTTATGCGTCCAGAGAATATCAGGACAGATATCCAAATAGACGCCAACCTTCCCATCGCCTATTTGCGCGCATTTTTCAGCGTCTACGTGAAACTGGATCAACAATTGTACGGGGAGGTGCTCAAAATGATGGCATTGGTGATAATAATAACGTTGAAGATGAAGAGAATGTAATTGACGCTGTTCTCGATAATCCTGAAATCAGCACAAGACGCATCGCTGCTCAATTACACATGTCTCACAGCACTGTTTGGCGGATATTAAACCGTGAGGAATTACATCCCTATCACTTTCAGCTAGTTCAAGTACTGCAACCCGGAGACTATGGTCCTCGTTTAGAATTTTGTCGCTGGTTTCTCCGTCAAAATTTAAATGATCCTGACTTTATTTCCAGAGTGTTATGGTCTGATGAAGCCCAATTCACGAGAGATGGAGTAAACAATTTCCATAATTACCATTTATGGAGCATTGAAAATCTACATGTGATTGTTCAGTCCCGTTTTCAGCAAAGATTTAGCATAAATGTCTGGGCAGGAATTTTCAATACTAGATTACTAGAAATTGAAGTTTTAATTGACCGATTAACAGCTGATGGCTACAGAAACTTTCTGGAAAACAGACTACATTAACTAATAGAAGATGTTCCACTTCTTGTACGACAACAGATGTGGTACCAGCATGATGGTGCTCCTCCTCACTATGGTAGCCAAGTAACTGAGTGTTTAAACCAAAACTTTCCCAATAGGTGGATTGGACGTGGAGGTCCAAACTTTTTGCCTGCAAGATCTTCAGACTTAAATCCTCTTGATTTCTATCTATGGGTACACTTGAAATAAGAAGTTTATAGGGTGAACAGTTACTTGAACGAATTATGAATGCATCTGCTGCCATTCGTAACGATCAAAATGTAATTTGTCGTGCATATGATTCTATGATTCGCCGATGCCAAGCATGCATACGAGTTCAAGGCGCGCATTTTGAGCACTTGCTGTAATTTTTTTTTAAACTTGTTATCTTATTTCATATTGTGTTAACCTATTCCATGTTGTTCTGTGTTTAGAATTTATTTATTTGTCTATTTAATAATTGTGTCATCGTATGTTTTGTTGTCCAAATCGTATTCGTTAATATTAATAAATAAAATTAATTAATACAAATACGGTATGACTTTTCAATAATAACTCTTGTTTTCCGAAAGTACCTTGATTACAAAAATTAGAAAAATTCGTGTTATTTATAGAACTTCAACCTCTTGTATTTTGGTAACTAGAAGGAAAAGGACCTATGTTCATATGACATTTTTGGCTCAAAATGACATCAGGAATAAGCTGTTAAAGTTTGTTACACTAGTCCTGAAACATGATAAGAATTTCTAACCTTAATTTTGACATTTATAACTTAAATAGATAAACAGATTTGAAATATTATTATTGAAACTACAATTTAGAAACGTTTCTTGTCTGTATTCTACATTGTGACAACAAGTTACTAGACAACGAGTTTAGATGCTTAGTGAAATAAATAGTTAGTGAAATATATAAATAGTGAAATGAATATCGTGTAAATAAACAACGTTGTATTAATTGTTTAAATAAGCAATCTTAGTGTTTAAATATTTCATAATATACTAATACTAAGTTTATATTTGTTTAGTCATAGTGTTCTTTATTTTTATTATATTTTCCTTATTTATCGTTTAATAAACTTTCCATTTTAATTATTAATATTTCTCTGATTTTTACACTTCACCCGAATAAATAAACATTACAATTGGTGTAAGGATCTCAAGAAAGAACTGGAAGAACGAGATGTAGATACGACAGGACTGAAAACCGTTCTACAATCTCGTCTACGGCAAGCATTAATCGATGCTGGTGAAAATCCTGAAGATAACTTATTCAAAATTCTGTGTGGCCTATGCCTATCTGACATTGGTAAACTTATAGAAAAAAGTTCTAGAAAAGCAGAAGGAACTTCCAAAACAGGACAAAAATTACAAGAAAATTCAAGAACACTAAAAAAAGAATTAACAGAAAATTCTAGAACATAACAAAAATTAGAAGTAAATTCCAGAACATTAAAACAAGACATAGTAGAAAATTCTAGTTCTGGAGCAAACATTAGAACAAGAATTGGAGAAGAGTTCTAGAAAATCAGAATAATAAAGAACAATTAATGTAACATTCTAGAATATTAGAAGAAAATTATAAAAGTTTAGAACTAAAATTAGAAGAAGATGAATATGACAAGAATATCGAAGAATACACGAAAAATTCACTAGAATTACATCGTCGTTAATGTCGAATTTCAAGGCAGATCTACGATATACTAGAAGAAAGGAAAGTAGTAAAAACTGATATTAGTTGAATAATGCACATAAAAACACCGGAATTGATGGAAAATCTTCCTGGCCGAACTATTTAAAATAATTTGAAGCGGCTGCGATAGCACATAACTGGACATCCACACAGAAGGCTACAGCGTTGATTATCTCGCTGTGTGGAAAAGTCATCGACATCTTACAAACGCTGAAGGAAGAAAAGCAAGAGTACTCCTACCAACTAATCTAGCGGTTGGATATGCGGTATGACAATGCACACCTGGAGTAGATGTACCAGACGCAATTGAGGAATCGATATCAGAGTTCAAAAGAAAACCTTCAAGAATTTGAAGCCGACGTAGCTCGTTTTCTCCGTTTTGCATATCCTACAGCTACTGTCAGCGTTTTGGAGTGCCTGGCCACACAATCATTCATCTACGAAGTTCGAGACAGCTAAATTCAGCAAGCACTGCGCTCGCCCAAAAACTTTAGTTTACACACTCCTATGCATTAGAATATGAGACTAGTGAACGAGCTTCACGTAACCAATCGCGAGTGCGAAACAATTTTTCATTACAAAAACATTTCGCAAAAAACAAGTAAACGGTGGAGAATATGAAAAATATGAAAAATTTATTGTGCTGGCAATTTTTAAATTAGGATTACTGCATTAAGACAATGACATCTAGGGTTGCCACCCGTCCTCCTTTGGGGAGGACAGTCTTCCTTTGCCCAATATTTTACTCCGTCCTCTTTTGGGATGAAAATGTCCTCCCTAACATACACTTTAATATTTAATGATGTTTTACAATAATTTGAATATCTAAATATATCTACTACGAGTTGTAATAGGGATATAATAATTTCGAATAATTTTCATATTTTAAATTGAACGGCAACCGGCAAGACGTTTCTCGTTTCTCCCTAACTTAAACTTTAATATTTAATGATGCTTTATTTGTACAATGAAAAGGCTTGATGGTACCGCGTAATGTATTCTTTATTACGAACTACGGGCGTTTCGGGTTTTGAGCAAACCCGAAAAATCCGTAGTTCCTAATAAAGAATGCATTACGTAGACTATCAAGCCTTTTCACTGTATAAACAACATAAATTTCACGTTCTGGTCCTTCAATCCCATTTATAATGATATTTTACAATAATTTGAATATCTAAATATATCTACTACGAGTACAAATAGGGATATAACAATTTCAAATAATTTTGATATTTTAAATTGCGTGCCGCCTCGGTGGTCGAGCGTGTTGAAGCAGCGTGCCTGGCAGCGCTCAAAGCGACTTCACCGCTCGGACCCTGGGGTCGTGGGTTCGATTCCCACCAGGGGCTTGGATGTCTGTGAGTGTCTTCTAATACATTATTATAATAATATGTAACAAATTGTAAAAATGTGATAAATAAATGTGTTAGATAGGGCTATAACTGTAAAAAGTTGAAAAGCCGACAAAATATTATTATTATTATTATTTATTATTAAATTGCGTGGCAACCGGCAAGACGTTTCTCGTTTGTATCTATACGATACCGATACAGTGGTACCTCGGTATACGTCATTAATCCGTTCGAGATCTTTGAACTTATACCAGACTGGACATATACCAAATGAATTTGTCCAATAACACAAAATCACGTACAAATTCAGAGTTATAGCGCGGATTGTTTACTGATTAGTAGCAACCGAGGTTCCACTGTATTTGTTGAAAATATCGGCAATACTTATACCAGACTGGACATATACCAAATGAATTTGTCCAATAACACAAAATCACGTACAAATTCAGAGTTATAGCGCGGATTGTTTACTGATTAGTAGCAACCGAGGTTCCACTGTATTTGTTGAAAATATCGGCAATACTGATACCGATACGAACAAATAAATTTTAAAAGAATGTGAAAATAAAAGAAGGCATACTTACTTGAGAAATCAAAATTACTTTTGAGTAAATACAAATTTTGCTCATACCTTTCGGAAAGTTAGTAAATAAAATTAAAATTAACATTTAAAAGATTTTTATTTAAAAAATATATTATCTTCAAATTGTGCGGAGACAGCGATTTCACAAATCTGTCTAAATGAGACCTGTCGCAATACTTTTACTCTACTATTTTAAAATTTAGGTAAAAAAAATTATAGCGCCAGAAAGTCAACGGGTCTGCTACTCGTACAATAATTAGGGGATTTCAGATATCTTCAGACTTTTTTGTGGGAATCCGAGGTAAGATGCTGGAGGGTTGATCGAATGAAACGAAATGCTGGGAATCATGTATCGACAAATAAATATCGCCGATCCTAATATATCGGCTAAAAGACAGTTTCGTCGAAATATTGGTATAGGTTACATCCCTGTAACCGCTGCGTTTTGCGCTAGACGCGGGTGGATGTTACGATGTAAGACTCAATTAAATAAGCGCACAATTATATATTTATTTTATTTCTAAATTTTATACGAGGAGGGAGTACTTAATCGATAGGTAGGTAATATAAGAATTGTAAATTGTAACTTTGTGTTCCTAATTTTTTGTAATTCTTTGTGTCCTCCATTCCAATTTTTAAAAGGTAGCAACCCTTATGACATCAGCAGACAAGTTTAATTTGTTCTGTAAATATTTCTTCTTCCTGGTCCCTTTAACTTAAATTTTCGAAGCGTTTAATAATTCTTCTTGTATATTTTCAAGTGTGCGAATAGGCACTAGATCCAGAATCCTAATATAATCTGGAATAATTATCCAGTAACTACTATGATTTCGACGTGACTTATTTAACTGACTCTAGTCATAAGGTGGTTCGAAAAGTTGTAATTTTTCACCATTTCTCGAGAGAATAGCAATTTCTTTCGGAATAAAGTCACCATTGTTCACATTAAAACCTTGTATATCTACTATGAACTCCATTGCACAACTAACTACTCCATTGAAATTATACAAACTTTTTAATTGGATTGCTCATCGCATTATATTTCATTATACGTGAATAAGCCTATTGCTTTAGCGGGGAATTTTTCAGTTGATTCGAACCCAAGTCTAACATTCACTGGTGCTGCTTTTAAACTATTGTAACGTTTATTTATTCGGGTGAAGTGTAAAAATCAGAGGAATATCATTAATTAAAATAATAGTATATTATTCAATGAGCATGTAATGTATGCTATTACTCATGAAAATGAAGTTTGCATCACGAAGCGGAAGGCGAGTGATGTAAATCATTGGAGTGAGTAATAGCCATTACATGCGAATATAATACTATACCTTATCCACAACTATCAAATAATAACACTGTACTATTATAAATTCAGAAATAACCTAATAAATTTTAGAAAATTGTTTGTTTATAAACATAAACATAGTTAGCGTTGATCGCTAGTGATTTGTCATTTAGCAGAAAATTTTAAACCGATTTTTCAGCTATATTTTAAGCTTAAGAAGAAAATAAAACTATAAAAAAATGAGAAAACAAGTGCAATTTTGGCTTTTTGTGTGGAAAAAAATACTTATTAAAAGTAATTTGTTTGTACTCTTTGAAAGGTAAGATTTGAATATGACATAATGATTGAATAATATTATTCCATCGAATTATCTATATTATTCAATTAGCAAAAGTAAAGAAGGTCATTAATTGATAAAAAAAAACGGTCGAATTATGGGTATATTATTTGATAGTCGTGGATAAAAGTTTATTAAACGATAAATAATTAATATAAAGATAATAAAAATAACTAACACTATAATTAAACAATTATAAACACTCATTTAAGACTAAGAATATTATTAAACACCAAGATTATTTATTTAAACAATATTTATTTCACTATATTTTGTCACAAGATCTGCACCTCGGGTGGCGAAAATTCCGCGCAAGGTTCGGCTCCGGACTAACAACAGTGGAGGAGGATGTGGGTGTAAGTTTTCCTCTGGGATTAGTACCTAATAAAATCGGGAGGGCGCCAGCTGACCAATGGACGCTCAACCAGGGCTTGTCAACAAGCCTGCGGAGAGAAGGATAGAGAGGAAGGCAACAAGGCATGCGCAAAAATTTGAAAATTCAAACAAAAACAAATCAATGTAATTTGAGTTGGTACTATATTAAATAAACATTTACACAGATAAACGGCGAAACCTACAGTTTGACACAAAACCTATAGTTTGGCACAAAAAATTAGTCGGATCAACCCTAAATATATGCACAAACGCAGACTAAAAAAATATATATAAAGATAAAGCAAAAATATAAAAAAAAACAATAAAGGACGCCGCGTACAGCACTAGCCCGCCGGCGCTAGTCGAGCGTTCAGGACGAGGCGTTAGCAAAAAGGTAGGAACGAAAATACGAACTGCGTGAACCGTTGGTATACCAGCGCTTACGTCAGTTTTTCGACATTCTCTGTCGTAACCATGAAAAATAAAAAAAAAACCTGTCCTAAAGCTAAATCGGCGCACAACTCGCTAAACAATGCGCAGCGTAAAATAAAAAGTAAAAACATGTACTAGAAAAATATTAAATTTAGCAGAGGTGATCAGACCTAACAAAAATTTATGAGTGTCGGCGACAAAATTACAGCATTCAAAAATAAGCGTACGTCCCTAACGCGAGCTCTCCTGTCCGTAATTGGATCTATAGGGTTGTAGCCGGTGGTTGCATGTAGCTAATCCGTATAAGGCGGCGAAGAATGGCGTCTATCGGCTGCTTATTTCCTCAGAACGCAATTGTCGAGTTGGCGAAACCAGAATGGTCGTCTCCAAAATTTTGCCTCCAAAATTTAAATGGTTTGCTCGTCACGCCGTATAGTGTAAAACGAAGGTAGAGAAATAGTACTTTACTCAAGCAAACGGTAGCAATAACCGTGCCAGTACTAATGATAGTAACAAGAATAGTAACTGGTAACATGAACAGGTACCAAGAACAGGTAACAAGAACAGGTACCAAGAAATCCTGAAAGAGGGTACTTTAGTAATGATAAAAAAGATGATATGTCGCTGACCTTATGGGTCATGATAGTTACAATTAAATTTATATGTATAAATACAAATTCATGTTATATTTATTCAACATTATTTTCAAACAAAAGAACTAAAATAGGAAAACTAAACATTTAATAAAATAAAAATTGAGAACTGAAATTAAATATACGTGAGCTGGAAGGCGGCTGTTAAGTAGTTGAAAAGTGAGTCCTTTTACTTCCGAGAAAATCCTCGATAAAATTATATATCAAAATAATTTTTATGCGCCGTGCAACGCCAGCAGTAATCCAAATATAAATTTGATTCAAAACTTCCAACAAGCCAAAATATACTTCAACACAAAAATATGCTCATTGCACGAGGAACTCACAGACAAGAATGTGCCGACAGAAAAAGTCTGGCCAGGCAAAAATTGACGCTATGTCTGTTTTATAGTTATTAAATTGTTTATTTTACTACAGCAACATATACGAATAGTGGGAAGTAATCATAAGGTGTAAGAAAATACAAAAGAAACGCAAAATAGTGCCAACAATAAAATTCAAACGTAAGAATTTATTTATACAACTATATTTATTTATGTTCACCACTCGTAGACTATTTATTTATATCAACAACTGTTCATTGCACGACTCGTGTCTATATCAGAATATTTTTGCTGTCTTCCCTGGGATGTTTATTTAGTCGGTAGAACGTTTCTCGAACAGTCGACGCGATAATAACATCGTATACAATGGATCAGATAGCCCTAACTAATTAAACAGATCGCGACGTTTTGTTTACCCCGCCGACGATTACGTCATTTTTCGAGAAATGTTCTACCACCAGCGTCGGGCGCACACACATTACATTATTATTTTGTTTAAAACAGTCTAACACTATGAAAGATACTTTAATAAATAAACATTTATGAAAAACACTTCAAAATTTTGTATTAACGTATAATACAATGTCCGCACAACATGTATTAGAACTTATTATCGTGTAAGTAGTTTAATGAATTATTTTAAAATAAAGTATACTAATATACATACACATTATCTACAATTTATTAAACTCAACTGTATAACATAGTAATTATTTTTATGAATATTGAACAATTTACTTTGCATACATGTTCTTAGTAATGATATTGACAATTTACACATTTTTCATCTATAAACTTTAAAATTATTTTTTTAACTTTTGGCATATTTCATAAAATTCAAGATGGCGGTTTCCAAGATATTAATAGCCACTTTCTTATTTTAATTGGACGCAATATTGGATTTTTACATTATTAAATAGAACTATTTTTCTCTTTTCAACGATGTGTAACAAAATATGTTTGAATTAAAATTTAATAAAAAAAATAATTATTACAATTTTAAATCAAATCAATTAGGCTTAAAAACAAATGTAGGTGAATAACAAACAATAAAACACAAATTATTATAACAACGAACTGACATCATTAAATTTGTAGATATTTGTTTGTTGAATTTAATAATTGGTGAATTTATTCATTACGATTACATATTTAAAATTTTAAAATGCCTACGTTTTCTAACATTAGAACAATATGATATGTTTTGTAATCTGTACATACATCAAAAGTTACAAAAACGCCCGTCTTGCAGCAAAAACTTATTTCGATAACTTTCCTGAGAGAAGGCAACCCAATGATACAGTATTTAAAAGATTGGATAGAATTATGCAGCAACATCGTTGTTTAAGAAAACCCAATCGTAACGCAAATATTGAAGTTGAAGATGAAATTGAACATGAAGAATTAGCATTCGCATGTGTAGCGACTAATCCGAACATTTCAACTAGGGAAACAGAAGCCCAGGTAAATGTACCTAAGTCAAAAGTATCAAAAAATCCTAAAAAACACAAGTTTCGCCCCTATAAATTACATATTGCCCAGAATTTACGACCAAATGATCATATCCGTAGATCAGTATTTTGCAGATGGTTCACTAACCATACGAGGTCTGGCTACTAAATAACGACACTGCTTATAAAAAAGAGTTTTATTTTAAAAATTGTTTTATAATCGAATGCTCCCCTTCAATGTACTCCCCTCCCCTCACCGCACACCGTTCAATTCGTTTTTTCCATTGGTCAAAGCAATGTTGGAAGTCTTCTTTTGTAAGAGCGTTTAGGAGCCTGCCGATTTTCGCTTCACCTCAGCGTTGCCAGGTATGGGGATTTTTCCCCAGTTCTGGGGAAATTTGATATTATTTGGGGACTGGGGAAAAACTTTTTTAAAACAACGAAAATCTGGGGAAAATTAAAAATAAGAAATATAAGGGAAAATATATTTTATTAATTATACAATTAATAAAAAATCAAAACTATAAATGCACAATGCAAATATAAAGTAAAAGTATAGAGAGCTATTGTGCTAATATTGTATATGGAACCAACAATATAAATTAAAGTTCGCAGTGGTCGGCGGTATAAGCTACATTTTGATTAATGAGCAATATTTATAAATTTTCAAATTTGATTTTACAAGTTACCAAACATGCAAAATTAAATCTCTTCCATGATTTAGGTGTAGAATTGAATTATCTACAACTTTTTTTTGAAACATTTTTGTCTAAAATTAAATGGGAACTTTCGAGCAAGGAAAAACTGATTGCCCATACGCCTATGGTCCGCTTTTTAATTAACAGTCTGTATATGTATCAGTTATTGTTTTTTATTTTAAAAAATCTGGGA
The DNA here is from genome assembly GCA_951394225.1 of Harpalus rufipes. Classification (NCBI taxonomy): domain Eukaryota; kingdom Metazoa; phylum Arthropoda; class Insecta; order Coleoptera; family Carabidae; genus Harpalus; species Harpalus rufipes. The sequence continues at coordinate 27,277,992 of OX596275.1, read as the reverse complement.
ATCTGGGGAATTTCTGGCAACTTTTTAAAAAAATTCTGGGGAAAATAATTTTGAGGACCTGGCAACGCTGCTTCACCTCTTCCATCGACTCGAACCAGATTCCTTTTAAGGCAGACTTGATCTTCGGAAACAGAAAAAAAGTCACAGGGTGCTAAATCAGGCGAGTACGGCGCGTGTTCGAGCACTGGAGTGCCTCTAGCGGCTAAATAACGCTTCACAGACAGCGCGTTATGGGCAGGTGCGTTGTCCTGGTGCAAAATCCACGACTTGTTTTTCCACAACTCCGGCCGTTTCTTACAAACTCGTTCTCGCAGTGTTGCCAAAACTTTCAAATAGTAAGTTTGGTTTACAGTTTGACCCTCGGGAACCCATTCAGTCATCACGATGCCGTTGATGTCGAAAAATACGATTAGCATGGCTTTAAATCTTCGGTGCTCTCTCGGCCTACAGAAAACCGCTTATACCATTGGAAAACACGGACACGAGATAGAAAATTCTCACCATAGGCTTCTTTCAATAACTTATAGCACTCAGTCGAAGTTTTTTTTAATTTAACGAGAAATTTCACATTGATCCGTTGCTCGTGTTTTTCGTCACACATTGTTATCGGCACAATTTGGATGATTTACTAAATGATTTACCTTTGGCACAAAATGTTCGAATGTGGTCTATACAAGATGGCGCTCCTGCACACAATGCTAGAAATGTTGTTGATTATTAATAGCAAGGAACACCCATTTCATGGCCAGCCAGGTCACCAGATTTAACTCCTCTTGATTTTTATTTATGAGGAACTCTAAAAGATAAAATATATGGAAGTAATATGATTTACAATAATGTAGAGGAACTAGACCCCGGCGCTGATAACCTTTTTGTCAGTGGCGGCGTTTTAATGAAAAATGATTGGCGCATTGGCGTTATACACTATTTTAAATAAAGAAAATGTATGATAATGCAAATTTTATTTACTCCTTTGTCAAATATATACTTACAAATATATAAAACATTTACATTACCTATAAAAGAGTCTTATTTATAAAAAAAAACAAATAGTTGCTTCAGTACATTTCGGTTTTTAATTATTATATCTTTGCACAAAGTATAATTATTGTCGTGAATAAATGTAAGTTTATCTGCATGCAAAGGACTTAGTTACGATCTTTTGGCAGTTATAACAAATCCAGCAATGGAAGACTCTTTCATTTGGTGTCGACGTAGCTGGTATAGGTACATAAAAAAAATTAGACAGTGCTGCTAAATAAGGCATGTTTCTAGAATTCGACTGCCAGTATTTTTCAGAATTATAATGTGCTACACTTAAATAATTATAACATTCTTTTTCAATGACAGTAACTAGAGTAGTACAATCATTTGGTTTAGAATGTTTTTTTCTCTTAATTTAGTAAAAAAAATATTTGTAGTTATAGTTGCATCTTTGTGTTGTTTGTATACTTACTTCATTTTCCGAGTCTTTATAATATGCTCTTTAACACTTAAAATTAGTTTTGAATATATTATTTTGTTGTAAAAATGTTTCAATCTCTATTAAATTATTAAATCTACGGCTTAATAAAGATGCAATTACAACAAAATAAGTAACTGGAAGTACATATATGATCTAGTTTATCTAATATATTTAATTTCATTTGAGTTACCTAATTATTTTCATTGTCAGTATGTGCTTTAAATAGGGTAGATATTTCACTTCTCAAAACTAAAAAATTTAATGCAGCTTTTTTTTCAGCTGATAATAATTAAACAGCTTTTTCGAATTGTTGTAAAAACTCGATTAAGTCATACTATATCTGCCAATTATCATACGTTAGTGTTAAATCAGTTCTTCCTATTTTTAGTAGCATGTTATTCACAGCTTTTCTTTGATTACCTAAACTTTTTAACATAAATACATAATACGCTGTGCCATCAAGTTTGCCAATATTGCCAATGCTGCAAACACGAACTTTACACAAGAAACTACTATCCATTTCAGAATTATAGTCGGTTGAGTTTGAACTCAAATAACATTCTTTAGGAAAAAGAAAAAAAATGCGGTATACTTATAATAAAAAGCGAAACATATTTCTAACATTATACGTAGTTTCTATTTTTTACTTTAGCATTTGTTAAAAATAATGAAAAAATATTGAAAAATGAGTCACATTTTTCACGCATTTTAGGAATCTATCAACTTTAATTAAGATAATATTTATATTACCAAACCCAGACACTTGAAATATATCATACTTCTAACCTTTCTAAAGACTTCTACCTAAATAAATCTGTTTCATATTACATACATTTTTTATAAACATTAATAATATAAAATAACAATATCTCGGGTTCTCTTTACTTTCTTGAGTTGGTCCAATCTTATGTTGATTTGTTACACATTTTTAAATAAAAATATGTATGAATTTTTGCTTGAAACTTTTATTTATTTTTAATAGCGCTTTTATTGATAAAGAGCAATGAAAAACTCGCGCGCTCAGCTTGATAGAGGCATGGAGTGGAGAGGACAGAGGTACGCTCAACTCACTATACGTGAGAGGCGGCATTTCATCTAGTCTACTTTATAAACGTGTTGCATATTAATTGTTGCTATAAATTTATTTATCGTGGGTAATTTTTTTCTCGTAATAAGTAATTAACTTTTTCAGTATTTCTTCGAAAATCAGGAATTGTTTCATTAGATTTTGCGAGCACTTGTGTAACTGTTGAAATAGTTTTCCAACATAAAAACTAAGTACACACCTCCTAATTAGACCGTGTAAATATTCATCAGAATTTACGGCTTGTCTGCCAGATCTTTTCATGGGTGACGTCACACATTCAGCATCTCGGATTTCGTTTTTAATTCTATAATATAGTTCTTTCTGATATACCCAAACATTCTCTTGTACGTTTACATACTTGGGAAATATCATGTGAACAACCACTTTCTCTTTCTTCTTGAAAATAGTTTAACGTAGATAAAATTATTTTTTTCGTAGATGAATGTAGTTCTTCACGCGGCATATTTATAATTAATTCTTTTAATTTAATTATATCACTAATGCACTTTATAACTGTACCAACTTACCATATAAACTAACAAAAATATTATAGTACTCTTACTTTGTGCGCGAAATTGCATATAATGAAAATTGCAAATAAAGATCGCGTTCAGGCGTACATGCTCTACCGTAACATGTGCGCCGTCTCTTTCGAATTCTGATACGAGCAAAATTAATATATAAAATTATAATGAAAATTTTTAACAATATGTTTTAGTAAAATTGTGATACTTTAGCATATAAAAAAGTATATTATTGTATTATAAACTCTGTTCTACACTGTATATATAAATTTCAAGCAACAATTGCTTGTAATACTCCTAATAGCGCTGCCTTATATTTATTTAAATAACTTTTTATATATAAACAATAAAGTTATTGTAAGCACATTTCAAGTAATATAAAGATAGCAGTATAACATTTTTTTTTTAAATTCTCTCTTATTTACGAAGTTATAAATAGTTTAAAGTTTGGTATTCCGTACAAACAGCGAAAAAGTGAGGTAAAAAATTACATTTGTCTTTGTAATAACAAACTATTGTCCGAAACCCTACTTGAAATTTTAATATGTTTCGTAGAAATGTCTAAGCTACACATCAGTTTTATTTAAATCGTTAATTTTTACCAGAATGGTATTGTTTCAAAGTCTATAATTCTAAAATGAATAAGTAGTACTATAAGACGTATATTTTTAAATATTGCAAAGAAGACAGTTATTTATTATTTTAAAAAAATTCACGCCGATGAAGAAGTTAGGTTAGGTTAGGCCTTGAAAAAATATCGGCTGGCGGCGTACGCTTAAAATTATCGGCGGCGGCGCCGGGGTCTAAGAGGAATTACGTGAAGCAGTGATGAATACTTTCAACAATATTAATCGAAATACATTGCGGATTGTAACTGGAAGTATTGCACGACGTTGTTAATTATGTGTAGTTAATAATGGCCAGCATTTTGAGTATTTGTTATAATTTATTGTTATATTAGTATTTGGTTGTTTTGTTTTTAATTTATTTGTTTTCAAAGTTAAATTCACCTACATTTGTTTTAAGCCTATTTGATTTGATTTAAAATTGAAATATTTTTTTTATTAAATTTTAATTCAAACGTACTTTGTTACACATCGTTGAAAAGAGAAAAATAGTTCTATTTAATAATGTAAAAATCCAATATTGCGTCCAATTAAAATAAGAAAGTGGCTATTAATATATTCTGACATCACTTTTAAGTTTGTCTTATAAAATCCTATAACTTTTATAAGAACATTTTCTTATATCTTTTATAATTACGGAGTTGAATTGTTTAATAATCGCAAATTTCAGTTTTTTTTTAATAACTTTTATACTGTTCGGATTTTTTTTTTTTCAACGGAATCTGAATGAGTATTCGAAACAGCACAACATTGCCCATTTAACCGACCTTGTAGCTCTTATAGTTTCCGAGATCCCAATTAATTTGGGACACCTCTATGTATTTCCTAAATATCACTATTACGAGGTCATTAAACTAATTACATGTCAAGTTCATTATCTTATTTTATGACGTTATTTAATTACACTGCTCACAAAATATAATTGGGGTTATACTAACTACTCTTTTATATCGCACAATATAGGCGAAAAAATTTAGCTATAGATGTCAGGTCGAGCTGCGACAAAATGGAGACGAAAGAAGGAAAACAGATGAAATCGTATACCTGTAACGTCAGTTGACAGTGTTATTTTTCACCTGTAACAGAGGAGTACGCAGTGTCTGTGCAGCAAAAACTGCAAAATGGAAAAAGTGAATATTGCTCTAAGAGATATTTTTGACTACATTGGTTCTTCAAGACCAATAAAGGAAGGAAAAGCTGTGTATAAATCAGGCCATGTAACCATGTGCGGTTTGAAGAACACTGATTTAAACACAGTTTTTGGATTTTGCCTTCAAACGAGCAATTTAAATTGAGCTCCACACTTTATTGAAGTGTTATTAAAGCCAAATTTACAAGGCAAATGTACTTGTAAGGCCGGGTTAGGAGGAAAATGCAAACACAGGCTGGTACCACAAGCCTTGTTTTAACTAAAACAATGTTTTAAGAAATGTCAAATTTCATTATTTTTGTCTTCTTTGTAACAAATAATTTATTAATTATTATTCTTACCTGGATGAAAGTCTGAATGCAGAATATGATCAGAGCAAACTGTCATACATTTACTAACTGGCTTACAGATTTTAAGTGCAATAGCCCACTTTTTACCTAATTTAGGATCTTTTGGAAAGAAATGGATACTTATAGAGTCTGATTTATAATTATTGCACTGGAGAACCGAACAATACCGCTTATATTTACTTGTCATTGTCACTCTTAACCTTTATTTAAAAACGTTTTACATTAAAACCATTAACTTATGTACACTAAAAACTTATTATTTACAAAAGTAATAAAATACTAGATCTAATAAAAGCAATTCTTAAAATATATTCTAATAACAACAATTAAAATTAGAGCAACTTTTTTATATATACACAAATGATAAAACTAAAGTTTTCCTTCTTTCTCTAGTTTGTAATTGGCGCTGTAGAGGTCAGCTACTTCGAATTTTTTCTCCAATTGAATTTAAGTCCTATTTATATCAACGCAACGCAAGCACGCAAAGCAGTAGTTAACGCAGTCGCGAAGTGTGTAATTTATAACCACGCTAAATTTGCTGCTGATAAGCAATCAGAAAGCATAGTGCAATTCGGGACTTCTTTTGAAATTTGACGTTTACATAACCTCTCCCGTGCAAGAAGCACTTGCGCGCGCCTCTTGAAAATACTGACACGTGATTATTGGTTACACGTTACACGCTAAAAGAAACGCGCGGCATCACGCAGAGAGTTGAAAGTTGGCCATCTCTACGTAGCGTTCATTGCGTTACCTATTGCATTGCGGTGATATAAATAGCTCGTGTTACAAGCATGTGTTGTAACTCCTTACGTTACCTATTGCGTTTGCGTTTCGTCTTGCTTTGCATTGTTATAAATAGGCATTTACTGTTACTTTGTGATATGTGACGCATTCTTGTGAATTACTTATTCAGCCCTGAAAGGTTCAAGCACAATGACTTTTCGGATACGGTGCATATGCTATTATATCCACTACTACCTATACTACTAATAAAATGTTGAAAAGTAGTGTAATTACTGAAATGGTATTTTCAAAAATACAGTTGATATTTTTTTAGAGTCCGCCAGAAACACAAAGACCTTCGAAAAAAGTCGTGTTGACACCTCATCAAAAAGCTGCGCTGAGAGCCAGAATAGAAAAAGAGAGAGCTGAAAGACAGAAGACTACTACTGGTAGATAATAAAATATTGTTGTATTCTTATATAAACTAATAATACGTTTTCAAATATAAGAATTTTCCTATTATTGTAATTTGTTTATACAAGGGTCACGCTCACATTAGATTTATTGAGAAAACGGAAAATAGATAGGATAAGCCGTAGATAAAAAATAAGAGCATTTTCTTTAGTTTTTGGTGAAAAAATATATGGAAGTAATAGAACATCCGCCACACACACCTGATTTATAAATATACGGCTCTTGGCTATTTTTTAGTTTTCCGTCTAAAAAAGAAATTGAATCTGCAATTCATGATTATTTTGAAAGCATTTCAAAGATTGGTTGGAAGTTAAGAAGTGGAAGACAAGAATTGTGAAGTGCATCATTGTTTAACTACTTTAGACGTATTTAAAATAAAATTCCAAAAAAATATGTATAATATTCTCAATAATGGGGTATTCTTCCGTCTTTTTTAAGTATTTTTTTTTGTTCTGGCACATGAATTATTGTCTCAAATTTCTGTGATGTCATGGACCCGAGTTTGTTATGCTTCTCAAACAGTTAATTCTAGAGGTACAGGCTATCCAGCCAGTCAAACTATTTACATCATAAATACTACCACTAAAAATAATGACGTCATGTATCAATAAGTTTACATGGGCATGGAAAACGAATTAAAAAATGATCTGTCAATTATTATCAAAGCTGTCAATGAACTACAAAAGGAAAAACACGAAGAAAACAGCCATGAAAATCTTTAAAAAACTGATTTAGATAGAAAATACCTATAGTAATAAGAATAAAAATTACAGTATAGAAATAATATTTAGTAACATGTATAGTCAGCGTTACAAATAAATCAAACGTCATTTTACATAAATTAATAAAAAATTCCTTGATAACATTTCCAAATATAATTATTTCTATTAATGGTTTAAAATGCATAATAATATTAATAAGACCCAGTAAAAAAACCGTTAATAATACACCAAGGTTATGAAGACGAAGAGGGATTATAATTCACGAGGACAATAATGCTCTTCATAACCGTGGTGTATATACTATTTTTTTCACTACTAGTACGAGCATGTAATTATAATAATTATGAAATTAACCCCACCATAATGCCATTTTAGTTTTACACGTAATGCCACAGTTGGCCTAGTAAAATTGTTTTTTATCAATACAAAAGATGTTTTTTTTTATTCTATTTTATTGTGACAGTTTTATAAAAATAATCATGATCAGTGAAGATTTAAGTTGTACACCCCACGAATTACAGGACATATTATCAACATCCGGAGCAGTAAAAATGGATCGTCCAGAAAATTCGTGGTAAGGGAGGCATTCTGGATGGAAACTTTAAAAAAATATCTACAAATTAGACAAAATTCAGACGCCAAAATTATTTATACAGGATGTAACAGAAATAAGTACATTCAATTTAACCAGTGATAGAACTCATATTTCTTAATAACTTTTTCTTATAAACTTTCTAGATATTGAGTAAAATTCTTCAAAGTTTTATCACAAATTTCATTACCCTCCTATGACTGAATAAAATAAACAAATGCAATTTCGACAACGCAGAGCCCTTATTCTTGAGCGTTCGTAATTACATTCGTATTCGTTATCGCTTTCGTTTTCATGTTAGTAGCAGTGGCGGCTCGTCCAGGGTGGCAGAGGGGGCAGTGCCCCCTCAGATTATTTCAGATTATTTTACGTCAATATATTATAAATGAATTATCATAAAAGTATCAATTTGATTCTATAGTTAGCATTAAACAATGTACTATTTAAATTGAAATTAGCGCTGTGACGCTCAGCAGCGCAATATACATCAAATTCTGCTTGAGGGGGCATGCCCCCTTCAGAGAAGAATTATGACATTATACTCAGCGATACGTTCCAAACATGTGCAGTCCTAGTACAGCGCTCACAAGTGACTGCACAAGTGAGACGTACGTCGGGTCACGCAGCATACAGAGGCGGCAAGCCCCCTCTGCCTATCTATAATACTGAATTCATTACTTACGTACTACAGCAAATAATTACCCGTGCTAATAGGTACACTATATTTTCAGTATTCTTTTTCTTTTCATGAAAATATGAAATCTAGTTACCGGTTTGTTCGCATTTAAACATTGAATTTATTATTTAAATAATAAATATGTATACAATTATACATATATTATACTTAAAATAAATGGTATGATATTAATGATTAATATGGAGTTATACAGAATTAATTTGTATAAAACAAAATAATAATTGAAAGTAAACATTCTGTAAACTGATGTTATGTAATAACATACATGTGTTTTCAAAAAAAAATATTTACGAATTTTAATAAATAAATATGCATGTATTTAAAAAAAAATCATCGATGAATTTTTTTAACAAAATTGATATTTTAATTTCTAAATGAATGTAAATTAATTCATAAAAATAATCCCAATATATGAGTGAGTGAAACTCCAGAGGTGGCTAGCCCACGTTGTGATTCGGAAACAATCGGACGTACTCGGAGCACTTCGTACCTCGCGTTTCGCGTAGCAAGAGGAGCAGTTTTTACCGGCTACAACTGCAGCAACTGAAAGAAGTTTTTCAGCTCTTAAACGCATTAAGTCTTTTACTCGCAACAGCATTTCACAAATTCGTTTAACAAATCTGTCTTTAATTTCAATTGAAAGAGATTTGATTAAATGTTTAAGAAAATCGCCAGATTTTCTCGATAAAATAATTGATCATTTTGCTCAATGTAAAGACAGAAGAATAGATTTAATATATAAACAATTATAATTATTAATTTGAAGACATTCTTGCAGATAAGGTATTTGGGAATTGCTTTCTTCAAATATATTAATAATTAATAGTTTGTGTTCTTTACTTATTAGAGTCTCATACACTTTCTTCTTTAACTCTACTCATTTGTTTTACTATTGTTTCTCTTCCTAACAAGAGAAATAACTCCGGACCTCCCCACTAGTTCTTGTTCCATGACCACAGATTAATTTGCCCCCCCCCCCCCCGCTCAAAAATACCACGAGCCGCCACTGCCCCCCCGCTCAAAAATACCACGAGCCGCCACTGGTTAGTAGTGATAGTAGTCTGTGTTTCTAAAATAATATATGTCAGTGTCAGTGTCAATTGTATTGTCACATTTATTCAGATCACTTACAATTTAAGAATTAGAGCCAGGGGGTGAAACTGCATACAGAAACGTGATAACAAGTTTTCAATCTAGTAGCATTTGGAAAGACTTCCTGACCCTTTCATAGATGGCTTTAGTAGTACAGATTTTACAGGGATTCTCAAACTTTAATGTCAAAATACTATAAAAAGGTAACATATGTTGGAGAACTGCTGTAAATTTCACACAATTCTCTATTGCATCGTTCGAAATTCTTTGACATTTAAAACTGTTATTTGTGAATTTGTATCTTTATTGCAATATATTACTTTATTATTCAATATATTTTCGGTAAGTATATTAGTTTTCATACTAGCATTATTATACGGGGGTGATATAAAATATAACAACAAATTAATAATATTTCAGAAAAAAATCACATGAAATATTTGTAACTCCTGCATATGTAAATGCACCAGGAGAATTTACATCATGGTAGTGCTCTTAGATATTTTCACCGTAGAAGAGCAGCAAAATATTACATTATTAGGCGAAAGGACGTGAAGCTTCATAAGATTCATCAAAGAATGTTGAAATAGTGTATAGTGTCAGTTTTAAAAAAAATGAGCATAGAAGAGGGTAGATTTCTTAATGAGTGAACGAACATCGATAACCAGGTCAATGAAGCAGTGCATTTCTGGCAGACATTTAAAGTAACATCCCTTTTTTGAAATAACATTACCTCTTGTAATAATAATAATTCAAATTTTTAATTCCTTGAGTAGTATGTTCTTAAATTTTAATAGTTGTCGCCGTGTAGTTTGAGATTTGTAGTTATTTATTTATTTGATTTAAATAATGAAATGTATATATTTTAAAATAAAGACATTAACATATTAAGTACTGTACTTTTTTTATAGTTCAACATATATTTCACATTTATTGATAATGTCTTTAATAAATTATCTATTTTCGATAGATTTTTTATTAATTACATTATCAAGAAATAAAATTTAAAGTTTCGAATAATTCAAAATGAATTCATATTTCCCGCCACCTTCTCGGCTGTCAAATTTAGTTCTCTGACCTTTTCATAGACGGCACTAAAACTTGTTATCATGGTTTATAAGGGAGATACCCAATCTTCTACTATATATTTTCCTTAATCTATGGTTAGAGCCATGTAAATGATGTGAATAAATACTGCAATACAGTTGACACTGACAATGACATATCCAATATTGTTTTTGAAACACAGACTACTGTGACTACTAACATGAAAACGAACGCGAATACGAATACGAACGAAATGACGAACGCTCAAGAATACGGGCCCAGCTATGTTTTCATTGTGGTTGTGACGAGCGTTATTCGCCATGAGTGTGTTTGCGACTTAATACAATGATTAGAAACTTTTGAATAAATTGACAGATACACCAGAAGATGAAACAATAGTTTTATTGTTTTTGCCACTGGATCAAATTATTATGAAAATACCAAACGACTCGTTAATTTATGGGAGGGAGGGGGGTAAAAATGCTAAAAAAAAGTGAGATTTCGAAAAAAAGTTATTAAGAAATATTGTAGCTCTCGACGAGTTCTATCACTGGTTGAATTTAATGTATGTACTTATTTCTGTTACACCCTGTATGTATACGTAATGAAAAAGCTACTAGACAAATTAATGGTCACAATACCATAGGGTAAGTGCCAAAAAATTCCATGTATTTGAAACTTCAAAATCCAGGATTATACACTGGCCATAGTTTCCAAAGAACCTCGACCACTATATTAGCTTCCAGTGGTGGTAATATTCTTCAATTAAAGCAGCACGGAGGTTGGAAATCTTCCACTGTAGCTGAAGTATATGTGGAAGATTCGTTGTCCGTTAAAAAAAGTATTGCATGCATGGTACAAGGACAAGTGTCATCAACGTCTTCAATTAATACATTTCATGACGTTTCTGTCGTGACACCGACAGAAAACAGTATTGAAATCCCTTTAGCATCTACATGAATGAATGTTGAAGAAACAAATACTATAATTAACTTCAACTAATTTGCCTACTAGTTCCCTAAATACTGCAGGATTAATTATAAATTCTACAAATAAATTAGCAAGTACTTGATTATAACAGTAATTTATTTATTCGCTTAATTTGTGGTTTTAACCATAATTGTCTATTTCTTGAATTCTCTGTTTGACTACAGGAAAATGCTGCAGCCTAGTCGGTAATAGTATTGGCTATAGAATAACCAAATACAAGTCATATATTAATAGAAAGATTGAATTTTCGTTACTTACTTTGTCAAATCACAAATATAATTCAAAAATATTATTTTTAAATCCTTTTTTCTTACATTGAATCAACGAAATTGACATGGAAACAATTTAATACATCAAAGAATTGTCATATGTGTCATTAGTTATCGGCGTGGAAAATAAAAAATATTCAAATTAACCTGAGTTTTTACAATTAAATAATAGTTATTTAACTGTTAAGTGTGTTAATGAGGGAGATTAATGATTGAGATATTTTAACGCATGAGCATAGCGAGCGCGTTAATTGTTGTGATTATAATCACCAATTAACACACGTGTTACAATATTTTTCCATTGACCGTATCTTATTGAAATGGAAAATCAAATTTTATTCCATGACAATTTTTGTTAGGTTAGTAACGTTTGACACATAAATTTGGACAATTGTTCAGTAATGGTTGTGGTATGTATCCACTAAAATGGTTTATTCATGAAAAAATATACATTAATAGGGATCATTAATGGATGATTTTCATGGCATTAACATAACTTATTATTCGCCGCCAAATAATTATGGACTGATATTCAACTTTTTCCTTTCTCGCACCTTGTTCCTTGCCTTGCGGTGTTGCCGCTTCTTCATAACTTAGCATTTTCAACATTGCCCATGAATTGGCAACAGTGTAGAAATCTCTAGTCTATATTTGTTTGATGGCAAGTATAATACACGGTCAACGGAAAAATATATTTTTTTCACTACTAACTACAGAGAGAAACTTTTTTGTTCTGTATAGAGTACCGTGAAATTAAATTTCTCAACTTGTTTATTGTTACTGGTATAAAGTTTTAGATTTATATTTTTTGATAATTCTGTGACAGATTTAAACCGGAACTGTTTATAGCAAGATTTAGTATAACGAAGAGATTTTATTTATTAAAATTTTATGCATTCAAATAGTTGTTTAAATAACTATTAAAATATGCATATAGAAAATTTAAAATTTCCCTAAACGATAACGTAAATCGTTTGACTGGCTGAATAGCGTGTATCTGCCTTGTCTGCATTAAGCATACATTTTCATTCATTTTTATTAAAACTTCTCTCCCTTATCGAATTAATTAGTAATTTATACAGAAATAAAGAAAAGTGATTAATATAAATAAAATATTTAAAATAAATATTATTTCAATCTATTTCATGAAACATTTTGAGAATCTTGCTAAAATGGTAAACAACGAATAGCAGGTCTATTTCGCCAGAATTCATCCGAAATTTTAATAATAAAAATCGATTCGGGCCAGTGACATTACGTTTACAATAATTAAGCATTTTTATTATAACAAAGTAATATTTCATATTTTTTTTTACTAAAACTCTTAATTTAAAATATGCTGCTTTATAACGCATTAAAGTTTCTTATTTCTTTGCAATTTTAGAATACCCCAATCTAACGTGACCCTCGTATAATCTATCACATCCCTGAATGGGTAGACACCACGTAGATATATGAATTTACAATGTAACATATTGCCGACCCCGGTAGTGGTGGCAGCGGTGCCGCCATTAATTTAATTCCGTAAAATTGTGTCCCTGGCTATTCTGCGGGTCCCAATATTATAATATAGTACATACAATATATTTTTTAATATATCACCCATATCATTTATGGTCGTTCCACGGTATCAACTGATTTACGTTATCAAATTGCAAAAAATGTGAAAACTAAAAATCCCCAAACATTAGAAATATTTTCGGAAAATATGAATTATTTTAAAACTTTGACAGTTAAATTTAAGTTTAGTATGTACATTATGAAATAAAATAATACCTAAGTAAAACTTTATTCGATGTGAATCTTTTAAATATATTTTTCTTTTTATATTCGTGTTGATAAGACTTACGATTAAGGTCGCCGTCGAATTGGGCTTGACAAACTAATCCGCTGCGGATCTCTAGCGCTACAATCGCAAGGAGAGGCGCCAAAATCTCAAAGAGCAAGATTTAAAAATTACGGCTAGCGCGAGCGATAATACCTCGCTTGGAGGCTAGTCAAGTACGTACTGGCCGGGAAATATCTTTACACTGCAGTATTTTTATTCTTCCATAGTTCAAGAACTAAAAGTATTTAATTTTGGTTTCAAGAAAAATTGTATTTTTATAAATATAATTAGGGTTTATATTTATACTACGAGTACATAAAGAACATATCTAGAAAAAAAACGCGGCTCCCTATAATTTCTATTATTCAAGTTAAAAAATAATTCTATAATATTAATAGTAATAACAATAATAACAATTTATTCTTCAAGTAAGACCAAAATTGCATCGGTATATGGAATGTCAAAAATACATACATGTCACAAATATAGTGTTCATGATATTTCAATAAACAAAGTACCTACTTAAAATTATGCGTATAATATTCATTAATGTAGTAACATTTATCAATTAATAAATATTTTAGTTTCCTTTTAAATAAATTAAACGAATCAATGTTCTTTATATGTTTTGGTAATGGTTATATAATTTGATTCCTATTACAAAAGGATTATTTAGAGTTAAATTTCACTTGTTTTGGAAGCACTAAATTCTCTTTATCTCTAGTATTATAACTAGTACTTCAGAATTTTATGGCATTTGATTGGGAACGTCATACGAATCCAACAAAATTCTTCTAGTTGCTTTTTTGGCCAAATTTATATTTGTTTGCAAGTTCTTTTGTTGAAGAAGAGCATTTTTTCGCCTCCTTAAAGCAGTAGCCGTTCGTTTCTTTGATTTTGAAGGCCTGTTTTGATTTGAATTTTTAGTTTTAACCATTTTATAATAAGAGTATATAAACTTGGCGCATAAAATTTCAAAACTGATGCTAGCCAGCTAGCCTCTATTCGGACCGAGCCAACAAGATTTCATGCGAAATCGTTTTCTCTCCTCTCTATTGACAACTGACAAGCTGCGACATGCCATCTGGTGGGAAAAATATGAACTTTCCGATTTGGTACTATATGGTGACTGTATGCTTGAGTTACATGTGGTTTGATCATTTGATGTGAATAAAAATGGGAAAAAGTCGTACAAATTGTTGTATATTCTGACGTCACTTTCAAGATCTGGTCGAGACACAGGCATTGGGTTTTATAATTTTCCGAAACATGGCCAAAATAAAGTTAAAAATACGACAAGAGCAAGTGTTGAAATGGATATGGATCGACGAAAAGCATGGGAATATGCAATTCGTAGTGCAAAACAAATAACAAAACATATGAAAGTTTGTTCTCGTCATTTTAAATCGGATAATTACATATTTCGTGGTCTTTATCTAGCTTTACACGTGCATTATGCACTAATAATTTTTAAATTTTCTCTAAATGTATTTTGATTTCATGTGGTTTTGCAGAAATTGCACTGGTTCGCAGACAAAGTGCAAATATTACCCACATTATACCGTCATTTTTTAATACTCCACATAATATTATGTGGTTAGCGTTTATAATTCGCTCACCTGCGATCATCGATTTCGATTGATTAAATATATATAAAATTATAAATACATTTTAACATATCTTCTATAATACATTTAGAAGTAGCTGTTGCTTCCAGAAATCTAAAATGTTCTGTGGTACCAAACCCCATTTTAAGTGAAAAAAATTGCTTTTGTTGTTTGTTTTCATATGTCACAACCGTCACAACACTGCGAGTACCAATTCAGAAGCAGCTGATCGGCCCGATGGTGCTGCCGCCATCGGACATGTCAGTTCTCAATAGCTTGTGGGTATGACCTGAGGAGGGGTGGTGGCGAGCGCGGTGTAGAGAGAGCGACGGCAGAGCTCCAGTAGTGCGCTCCGACAAAACGCTGCACTAAATTTACATTACAGTATAGGGCAATATCGTAATTCAATTGGTTTATAACAATTACTTATTGCATTAAATTTTTTTTTTCATTATTCATTATAAAAAAAATATCTGCATATGACGAACATACTTTGGATCCATTTTTTTATTTTATTACGTGATTTAATGTTATAAACAATATTATTATTGTTAATAAAAAAATGAATATAAGTTCAACCATTAGATTTACATTTCTCAAAATCAATAAACAAAACTGCATTTGTTTTAATGAATTCCTTCAATCAAACAAACTGAATTAAGATTGGACTGTATTCGACGGCGACCTTAACACTTCGATTATATGTTAACATTGGTTTGCGTCTTTATACACTCCTAGCAAAATAAATGTAGCAAACACTTTATTTATTAAAAAAAAAGAAAAAAAAACTAAATTTGTGCAAAATTATGTTTTCAAATATTCAATCATAACAATAAATTCTATTATTGCTGGTTAATGACTTTTGATGTGTAGTTTATTGCACTCTTAGTACTTGTAATACTCAATGTGAATAAATTTGTTATAATTCAATCGGAAAATATAGCCTGGAATTGAAATTTCTGCACGAAGCGTTCGCCGAAGGCTATGAGAATATTATTTAAGCCCTAGGATGCCTATTGCTTGCCCAGATTTGCTCGTAGGAAGTATAGCGACCATGTTTTGCGCGAGAACATAGGAACTAGGCAATACAGCACTGCAGCTCCTTATTGTTCATATATGAATACCATTTCTGTCCGTGTTCATTAGACGAACAACAATGCGCGTGGAGAAAGTCAAGAGAACGGTTTTCATATTATTACATATTCTGAAAAACCACCATTTATCAGTGGTAGTAAAATGATATGCAGTGGTACTTCGATGTATTGAAATTTTGAACTTGTTTTGATTAAATATGTGGTTTGCCGGCAGTTATGTAAATTAGAAAATGCACAGCTGACCCCGTAGTACTTTTTGCTCCATTTGTTCTCGAGAATTTCATTTTAAAAGTTGACAACATGCATCCTAACTTTGCACATATAGAAAAGCAGCGTTTAAAATAAGTCAATATTCGATTATTACGATGGTCAGATAGCATCCCTGACTTAAATTCCTAAGAAAAAATATGAGATTACGTTAACTCATGGCTCGTTATCCAAATTTTAATGCCTGCGAAAAAAACATGTCATAAAACTCGTTCTTTAATGCCTGTACTATTTTTTAAGTGTCCGGTTTTTTTTTTTGCTACGAGTGTATGTATACTTTGGTTCACGAAAGATGACTATTCAAGGTCACTTGTTCGAAGGAAGAATACACAGCACTTTATATAGTAATAGTTTAGCAACATTTCATGTTAGAGAGAGATAGATTATTTGACGTATGTCTCTATAGTTTATGTTGTGTGACACATATACGTAAATGGTGACATTACTTTCTAACACATTACAAATAATAATGACGTATATCGTAGAGTTACAGATATCTAATTATCTACTGCACTGCCCTCTGTCCTAATATTTACCCAGGGGCGTTGACATTTAAATCAAATTATTATCCCATGGTTTTTGTCAAGTGTGTTGTGTTTTGCAAAAACATAGGTGAAGAGCATAAATCTTTGAGAAAAGCATTATTTAAAAAGAAACATAATTTTTAATTAAATTACACTTATTTTTTTTCAGTTAAAATGTATCCATAAATATTTCATGTTGCACGTCTATGTATACGAAATGCAGTGAAGTTATCTGCTAGTAATATTATACAATACGGTTAATAAATGACCTTGAATAATCATCTTTCGTGAACCAAACTATATACGAGTATACATAATGGTGTCTGGTTGACATATTTTAATATGCCGATAACTCGATGGCTGAGTTTAAGTAGTCAAGTCTACGCCATAAGGAAATAACCGATCACACTTTCCTCACCCTGGGTGGGAAACAGTGGAAAATGTTTATGTAGGATAAATAAATTTTAATAGAGCTGCCAAAAAATATTAATAAAATTAATGGAGATGGAAATAGGAAGCAACAATTTCTCGAACTTGTAGTCAATAATAAAATTTATTCACGCCGACGTTCGACCATACCTTAGTTTTCTTTAGGGCTCTTCAATATATACATAAGAGAGAAATAAAGTACATGTGAACACAAATAGATTACAATAATATATTTTGATTTAATTAATACCTGACGATTTTCACTTTGTGATTTGTGGTTTTTAACTATTTATTATTTTAAATGTCGGTCTTTTAATGTATTTGCCGTTCCGTTGTCCAACTCAACCATTCTGTAAGTTTCATGTCATATATTATTGTAATCTATTTTTGTATTATATTTGTGTTCATGTGTAATTTATTTCGCTCTTGTTTATACAGGGTGTCCCTTAACTTGGTGCACAAACTTTAAGGGCATATAATACTGATCAAAATGAGTAAAAAAAGCTCAGTCAAAATGTGTCCGATCTTTAATAGTTTCCCAGATATAACGCAGTGAAAAATGAGTTTTTACGAGATTTACCTTTGCTATCTCGAAAACTATAAGAATTACGATTTTGATTAATTGAGACTTTTTGTTTACCTTTGAGAGGTAATCTTAGATGGCCTTTTGTTATTTTATAAAAATCAAAAGTGAAATGTTGTGGCGACCTTGGTCAATATTTAATTTTCATATAAGTACGTAACTATAAGAAATTGAGAAAAATGTTTCATATAAAATTTTATTGTTTTTTATAGTCTTTTTTACTGACATAGACAAAATTTTATTCGATCGCTATCTTTGTCAGTTTTTCTTAGATTTTTCGCTTTTCTCGGAAACAGTTGAAGATCATTCCTATGTTGATGAAGCTTTTTTATTCATTTTGGTCAGTACTATATGCCCTTAAAGTTTTTGCTCGAAGTTAAGGGACACCCTGTATATAGTAGAGCCCTGAAGAAGACTGTGGCATAGTCGAAACGTTGGCGTGAATAAATTTTATTATTGACTGCAAGTCCGAGAAATTGTTACTTCCAGTTTCCATCTCCATCCCATAACACAGTCGAACATCGTTTTTGAATAAAATTAATGGTTATAACTCAATGATTTATTTTGAAAATTGTTGATTCAAAAAGAGGATGATTTTGAATAATAGTATATTACATCCGAAGGGGGATATGTTGCATTGCAGCTAAGAGCTTATGTATTGTGACGTGCGCCCCCGAGAGAAGAGTATACAACGCCGCCACTGAACGAATGTACGAGAGCGATCACGCGATCCCTGGCGCCGCAGCGGTTAGGGTCTAATTGCGCCGTGACCTCGTTCCTTTGTGTGCCGGTCATTGTCGCTTGGAAGGCTTCTAGACTGTTACGCGCTGAATAAATATCGGCCGAGAGAAGGCGGAGTCTCAGTCTCATATATACAAGCAACCAGATATGAACTCGGTGATATAAATAAACAGTTTAACAGTTGTTAACATAAATAAATGTAGTTATATAAATAAGTGTTGTGATATAAATGTTAGTTAAATAAATAATCGTAGTGTTTAAGCATTTAATAATATTCTTAGCGTTTATAATTATTTAATCATAGTGTTAGTTGTTTTTATTATCTTTTAATATTTAGTCATAATTATTCATCGTTTAATAAACGTATTCTTTTGGTTAGTAATATTTGTCTATGTTTTACACTTCACCCATATAAATAAAAACGTTACAATTGGTGTCAGATGTGGGGTGGTTAAGTTGTGAAGTGTAAATAAATAAAAATAAATAAAATGGCGACTAAACAATTAAAATTAAGTGAATTAAAAGTAGGTGATCTCAAGAGAGAACTAGAAGAACGGGATGTTGAAACAACAGGAAGGAAGTCAACACTTCAAGAAAGACTGCGGCAAGCATTAACCGATGCTGGTGAAAATCCTGAAGATTACCTATTCGAAATTCCGGATGACGTATCCGACCTTGGTAAACAGATAGCAAAATTAGTAGAAAGTTCTAGAAAATCTGAAGAAAGTTCTAGAACATTAGAACAAAAGTTGGAGGAAAGTTCTAGAAAATCAGAGGAAAGTTCTAGAACACTAAAAGAAGAATTAAAACAGGAGATGGCAGAAAGTTCTAGAAAAGCCGAAGAAAATTCTAGAACATTAGAAAATAAATTAGAAGAAAATTCCAAAATATTAAAAGAAGAATTAATGGAACATTCTAGAAATTTAGAACAAAAATTAGAAGAGAATTCTAGAAAAACTGAAGAAGACCTGAAGAATTTAGAAGAAAAGTATGACAGGAAGATAGAAGAATTACGAGAAAAATTCACTAAAAGTACATCGTCGTCAATCTCGAATTCTGGTGTGGCTGAGCCAAGTCGAATAGAAGGAAGAAAAGTAGTAAAAGCTGATACTATTTCAAAAATGCACATAAAAACACCGGAATTTGATGGGAAGTCTTCGTGGCCGAATTATTTAAAACAATTTGAAGCGGCTGCCAAAGCAAATAACTGGACGACCATGGAGAAAGCTACAGCGTTGACTGTCTCGTTACGTGGAGCAGCTATCGACATCCTACAAACGCTGAAGGAAGAGGAACAAGAAGACTACGACCAACTAGTCAAGCGGTTGGATATGCGATATGGCAATGCGCATCTAGAGCAGGTATACCAGACGCAGCTGAGGAACCGATATCAGAGTTCAAAAGAAAACCTGCAAGAATTTGAAGCCGACGTAGCCCGTTTGGTTCGTCTCGCACATCCTACAGCTCCTGACAGCGTTTTGGAGTGCTTGGCCACTCAATCATTCATCTACGGAGTTCGAGACAGCGAAACTCAACAAGCACTGCGATTGGCTCGCCCAAAAACTGTAGTGAACGCACTCTCATACGCATTAGAACATGAAGCTGCCAAACAAGCTTCACGCAACTTATTCCGAGTGCGAGATAATGAGGCTGAGAGAAACGAAAACTCTGAAGATCTAGAAGAGACAGTGCGACGAATCGCAAGTAAAGTGTTTGCCGAAAGAAAGAAACTCCGCGGTTGTAAAAATGGTGAATTGGATCATCCACAGAGACTTCACAGAAAACCGCAAAAGAAAGTGGTTGCCTTACAGGACGAAAGACAAAGAAAAATGAAGGAAAGGGAAGCAGTGTCGATGTATTCAAGAAGATTTAAAACGCCTGGAAGACACACAGAGGGACAGAGACAGGAAGTAGAAGGAAAGGAGAGTAACGTCGACACACTGTCCAGAGGGCCATGCCAAGATAGAGATAAATATGGTAGTCGACTGGAAGAAAAACATTCCACCATTGCCAGAATAACAGTAGTCGACGATAGTTGGCAGCCCGATGGATTACGCAAGGACCAAGAGAATGACCCGACGTTGAAAATACTGCTGGAGTGGAAAGCAGAAGAGAGAAAACCAAGATGGGAAGAAGTTGCACCACACTCACAGAGTGTAAAATCATACTGGGCGCAATGGGACTCAATGATGATTGAAGATGGCCTGTTAAAGCGTTGGTGGAAAATACCGATGGAACTGAGACGAGAACTCAGTTGGTTATTCCTAAGAATAGAATACCAGGCGTGCTGAAAGAGATCCATGACGGATCTGGAGGCGGCCATTTTGGAGCCAACAAAACATTAGAAAGATTGCGCCAGCGATTTTACTGGGTTAACTGCAAGGAAGACGTTAAAGACTGGTGCAAGAAATGTGTGGTTTGCGCTGGAAGCAACGATCCTCATAGACGACGGAAAGCTCCAATGCGTCAATACAACGTTGGCAGTCCATTTGAGCGCATTGCGATTGACGTGGCCGGACCATTTCCAGAAAGCGAAGACGGAAATAAATACATCGTGGTTGTCATGGATTACTTCACCAAATGGGTCGAAGCCTATCCATTACCCAACCAGGAAGCTACTACGGTCGCCGAAACCTTAGTCAAGGAGTGTATATGCCGATTCGGGGTTCCACGTGAATTTCACTCCGACCAGGGGAGAAATTTTGAGTCTGCCGTTTTCCAAAATATCTGTAAGATATTAGGGATTAATAAAACGAGGACAACTGCATTACATCCGCAGTCCGATGGCATGGTTGAACGCATGAACAGAACGTTCAACCGACATTTGTCGAAGGTAGTCTCCAACCACCAAAGAGACTGGGACCGTCATCTTCATCTATTCTTAATGGCTTATCGTTCATCCGTGCATGAAACCACAGGGCAAAGTCCTGCGAACATCTTATTTGGGCGTGAGTTGCGCCTACCATGTGACTTGGTGTTCGGCAGTAAACCTGGGGAAGATCTGGCCGGAGAAGATTACGTAACGGACTTACGGAGAAGAATGAACGACATTCATGAACAAGTCCGCACAAACACTCAAGCTGCCAGCGACCGAATGAAGGACCAGTATGACATCAAGGCAGAAAAAGGTGGATACCAACCAGGGGATTTAGTGGCTTTACAATCCTCAAAGGCGCCGAGGTTTATCACCAAAGCTACAAAGAAATTGGGAAGGTCCATATGAGGTCGTTAAGAGAATAAACGACGTGATATACAGAATTAGAAAAACACCAACAGGGAAGCCAAGAGTAGTACACTTCAATCGGCTAGCACCATTCGCTGGTGACAACAATGAAGACCATCATGGAGCAACGGTTCGTCGGATCATAGCTCAGGAACCGACTTTCGAAGACTTCATGGAACAGTATTCCTTTGGTCACAAGGCGCGGTATGGCGTGACGACGGAAGAACATAGAGATCTGTTCACCGTGTCCTCAGATTATTCCCTCGACCACTGCGTATCGGAAGACTTAAAGATGTCACGCGGCATAACGTCAGTCTTTAAGACAAAATTTGGACGACTACAAGAATTGGCCAACCAAGATCCATCCGTCGGGAAGACGCTACGACTGAGGGATAACAATGCAGAACAGCAGCGGTATATCTACTACCTGGTCACAAAACCACGCTCGTACCAAAAGCCGTCATATCGCAATCTATGGAGCTCGCTGTGTGACCTGAAGGATCATCTGCTAGAGAATGACATTTTGAAACTAGCAGTACCGAAGTTAGGCTGTGGATTAGATGGTTTAGACTGGAGAATTGTTAGGAACATGTTAGAGACCCTCTTCCGGTATACCGGTATTGAAATTATCGTCTGCAGCTATAACCCTAACAGACAGAAAGGAGAACTCCAGCGGACCATCGACTGTCATTTCTTCAAGACTTCAAAGTGTACCAAGGGCAATACATGTAGATTTCGTCATCAAGAACTGTTCCGGGACGAAACAGTCTTAAGGAGGGGGCAGTGTGACGTGCGCCCCCGAGAGAAGAGTATACAACGCCGCCACTGAACGAATGTACGAGAGCGATCACGCGATCTCTGGCGCCGCAGCGGTTAGGGTCTAATTGCGCCGTGACCTCGTTCCTTTGTGTGCCGGTCATTGTCGCTTGGAAGGCTTCTAGACTGTTACGCGCTGAATAAATATCGGCCGAGAGAAGGCGGAGTCTCAGTCTCATATATACAAGCAACCAGATATGAACTCGGTGATATAAATAAACAGTTTAACAGTTGTTAACATAAATAAATGTAGTTATATAAATAAGTGTTGATATAAATGTTAGTTAAATAAATAATCGTAGTGTTTAAGCATTTAATAATATTCTTAGCGTTTATAATTATTTAATCATAGTGTTAGTTGTTTTTATTATCTTTTAATATTTAGTCATAATTATCATTCATCGTTTAATAAACGTATTCTTTTGGTTAGTAATATTTGTCTATGTTTTACACTTCATCCATATAAATAAAAACGTTACAGTATATTACCGAGAGGCGGAGCGTCGAGGTGAGATACAGCGCGAGTAGTGTTTCACAAAAATCAAGAAACACTCTTGATCTTGTCTTGATCTTGTCTTGAAATCAAGACAAGACAAGACAAGAAATATATTTTATGTCCCAAGACAAGACAAGAATGTATCATCAAGAATCAAGATTTCTTGACAAGAAATCTTGATTTCTTGACAATTAATTTTGTAAATCCGCATTTATAATTAAAATATAAAATTTTGTATCTCTGACTATGATTTTCAAAATAAATAATTAAATCGAAGCGACAGTTGAAGGTATAAGTTAAAATTTTCAGGTAAGTATACCTCGTCTTCATAATACAGACTTGTGCGTTAACAGATTGTCTTATAGAACTTGTTTTTTAATATACTAATATATAATATTATTTGGATGTGACCTGTCACTTCAATTATTAGTTTTGTAAAAGAAATTAGTAGTTTTGTAAACAAAACTAATAATTAATGTCTACGTTTTTTAACAAATGTATCAAAATATGTTGTGTTGCAATGCTTGCATTGAAATTGATCGTTATTAGTTGAGCAATTATTAATATGTATTAAAAAATGAATAAAATTATTTTTAAAAAATCAATGGTATGTATACTAATAACTGACGTCATAAGTCAACTCATTTTAATCAACCATTTCCTGCGTAATTCAACTTTTTTGATTTTTTGCTCTAAAAACAGCTACTTCCTTATCGCTCTATTGGAATTTGTAAATAAGAATGCGGACCTTATTTTATTCGTATGCGCGTACAGTTTATATGTTAGAAAATAAATAATAGAACTAATATTTACAATTAAATAGTGAAATATCTTCGGAAATATCCCAATATCTCGTGAATGGAATCAATTTTCTATATAAAAACACTTTTATATAGAAATATTTTGTTTATACTATTATGTTTTTTATCTCTCGCTAAGAGAGGTATTGGATTCATGCTAAAAATCGCATATCCAGATTTTATTGAATAAGCACGATTTAAGGTCCATAGAATCCGATTTTAACATTTTTACAATGATGTTTGTGTGTGTGTGTGTGTGTGTGTGTGTGTGTGTGTGTGTGTGTGTGTGTGTGGATGTGTGTGTGTGTGTGTGAGGTTATTGGAGGCACGATTTCTCAAATTCTATAAGACTAAAGACCTGTTTGACTACGGATTCCTCAATCTAACAGTAATGGGAAGAGTTGAATAGGTTCTGGTAACAATTGGACAACCGGAAGTGGTAGTTTCTAAAAAAAATATTTCTAAATATTATTTTTTTTTTTAATTTGTTACTACAAATATTAAAGATAATTAAATTCTCAATCTGACACATTTAATTTTTTTATTATATCTCGTATAGGTTTAGAGATATAGTATATAATAATATAGAATAATCTGTTGTAATAAATCTCGTTGCCAGAAAAACAGTTGCGATTTAAAAAAAATTGTAATTGACAAATAAATGCAAAATGTCAGTGTCCGTTCTGGGAGGTATGAGTACATTTAATATACAGGGTGTTAATAAAAAAACTTTACACACTTTAGCAGGTGATAGTAGAGATGAAAACAAGAAAAAAATTCTAATACACTTAGGTCCAATACTCATTGGTTTTTAGAAAATTTATGTATGGAATTTGTACATAATACACAGGATTGACGGAAGGTATTGTGCTGGCCACATCAGATTTAACAACTAAGGACTCTAGGTGTTTACGATCAAGTGCGTGAGTCTCTTCGACGACGGCTGCAACTTTGTTTACAATTGATCGTAAACACCTAGAGTCCTTAGTTGTTAAATCTGATGTGGCCAGCACAATACCTTCCGTCAATCCTGTGTATTATGTACAAATTCCATACATAAATTTTCTAAAAACCAATGAGTATTGGACCTAAGTGTATTAGAATTTTTTTGTTGTTTTCATCTCTACTATCACCTGCTAAAGTGTGTAAAGTTTTTTTATTAACACCCTGTATATTATTGTATTATTAACTAAATATTTATTTAAATTGCAGGTGTCAATATTACATATATCCTTAAGAAATAGCGCTAATACCGTCAATGAATTTGAAGTATTTCTCATAGAACGAAAGAAGGGAAACAATTCAATTATTTGTGTGTACAAGAAATGTTAAATTCGTTACTTATAGGGCGCGAGCAGCCATGTGACTTTGTTGGCCTTGGCAAGCAGATATGAGGATCCGTGTCAGAATGACTGCTAGTAGTTATTTACGTAGATGTCACAATTGTCATATGTCATAATTTTTCATTCAAAATTTCATAATCTGTTTATTTGTCATCCATTAGTATGGCATATACTTGTCGAGAAAAATAATCCACATGGATTTGGAAAATCATAATGTTTCGAATGAAAACTTATGATACTTTACACCTATGTATATTACCAGCTGTCATTCTGACACGGGCCCCCATATCTGCTTGCTAAGGCCAACAAAGTCACATAACTGCTCGCGCCCTATGCAAGATAAAATGAAAATGGCGAGAGGTATTGTGCTGGCCACAACAGATTTTTTTGTACATGTACATCAACGTAAAGTTAAAGTTCAAAAATATTAGAAATTATTTTTGTTTAATAATACTACATACTATATAGGTACATGTTAATTTGGTTTGTGTACTCATAAGGCATCATATAAAATAAAAAAGTTATTCAATGCCTGTTGCCTTTATTAAAAAAAAATAATAGTATAACAATATATTGACAAACTGGCGATTAGACTGTTAATTAATTAGATTGCCCCCGAACAACCCGGTGTCCGGCCCTTCGCGACGCGACGAAATCATAGTAACATTTAAAAAGAGCCAATGGCAGACGCAAACGCTACACTGGAGTGTTCGGACTGGATAAAGCGATAGAGAAAGGGGATTCCCCTAAAACGTCAAGAATCAAGAAATATCAAGAAATCTTGAAACAAGACAAGAAGAAAGTCGCCAAGAAATGAGCAAGACAAGAAATTTTTATTTTCTTGTCTTGAAAATCAAGACAAGACAAGAAATGATAATCAAGACAAGATTTCTTGTCTTGATGAAACACTAAGCGCGAGGCTACAACTAATATCCCACCGAGGTATGTATACTATTTTATTCACAATCATTCTCTTTTTAAAACAATAATTTTCAGAATAACTCATTGAGTTATAACCTTATGTTGTTAATATTTTTTGACAACTCTATTAAAATTTGTTTAGGCTACTTTATCTATGACAATATTGCTAGGCATCACCTACATAAACATTTCCAACCCGTAACGTATTTTCCAACCTCTAAAAAGTTAGGAATCGATATATATTACTATAATGATTGTGAATAAAATAGTATATATACCTCGGTGGAAGTTTCATTACAGCCTTGCACTGTGTCTGACCTCAAGGTTTCGCCTTTCGGTAAAATACATAAGCCCTCGGCTGTAATAAAACATATCCCACCTCGGATGTAATATACTATTATTTTGACTGGTATTATAGGCAACAATTACAACGTAAAACGAACCTGTCCCAAATAAATTAGCTATAAACTTTAGTAACTTTCTACTGATGTAAATCGGTTGTTCCGTGGAACGACTATATCAATAACTCCTACGTATTATGTAATACAGCAGAAATTATATACAATGGTGGCGGCTAGGGGTGAACATATGGATTTAACATGGGATTTTAATTTTATGCAATTTCCTGGCTCTCCTGTTCATTTTTCGGCAAAAACTGTAGAGTAGAAAGTTTTACAGAATTAAAAGTTGCAAATAAAACAGTTTTTAAATGTTTTATTGTATGTTTGGTTTCTTCACGACTTTAAAAAAATATTTAAAAACTTCTGTCAATTCTTGTATATAGGATGGTGGGTGACCGGAACTGCCGAACATAGGACTTTAACATGTAAAATCAAAAGTGGACTAAAATAAATTATTATTATTATTATTAACCAACTAAAAGTGGAAATAATTTACCTTAAAGAAATTATTACGGAGAATAATTTAATAATACAGGATAAGTGTACAAAAATTAATGACAAAAAACTCATTATTCAGTTGCTGTCAAATAAAAACAAAAATACAATAAACCAAGATTAAATAAAACAACTGAAAACATAAAATTAAACAAGAAACCTTCAATTTCTCAAAAAAGTACTAACGATACAGACAACAATAATTTAAATAACACGCCAAATATCAATGACAAAAATAAATCAAAAAAATTCTATACTTCATTTCACGTAAGAAAATCGCGTTGATTTAGATAGGGATATAAATTCTGCCCTTTGGCTGGTCAAAATGTAAACCTAGTTCACAAAAACGAAAAAAAATATCACCTGTCAGTTGTTAGTTATAAAATAATATCTACAGAATTAAGTCATGTTTAACCATGTTTTGTTGTAATTTTTAATATACAGGTCTTGTAATTTTTTTACAGATAATATTTTTTATTGACAATATTTGGTTTCACGAATTTAAATTATTTATTTAATGCATATAAAAACGATCGGCTCTCAAGCGCCATCTGCTATTTACATGAAATGAAGTATAATTCTAAACGAAGACAAGCACCGGTATCTTCAATACATAATAATATTTCTCGCGTTCAGCCGGGATAGCGTTAACTTAGCAAAAATTAGCGCTGTTTGGTAGCGCTAGATGCGTACTGAACGGTATTCATTAATTAAACTTAGTGCGCAAGCGCTGTTTAACGTAAGAAAATAACTGACAGTTCTATCTGTATAATATGAAAGCTTACAGACTTCATTTTGAAATTGAAATTATTACTTAAATTGTTAGAAGATGCACCAGCACCAGAAGTAAATTGTAACGAGAAAATTGTATGCCGGGTTCGACCGTGAGAAAACAGCCAGGCGAGCGGTACGGTGTGTGTGGAGGGGAGACCTCGCGCAAGGCGGTTCAGTGTTGCCAAATCGGCGGAATTCCCGCTAAATTTAGCGGATTTATGCAATCAGCGCGGAAAAAAATAGTTTCGCGGATAGCGGAAAAATAATTTTTTTGGAGGAAATTATAACGGAATTTTTATTCATACAAATGTGTTGCATATTTTCTATGTAAAATGCTTTTTTTCTCACAATTGATGAATAGTTACAGTTAGAAAATGAAAACCTAGATGGCATTCAGCAGTGCCGGATTAAACCATGTGGAGGCCCTTAGGCAATCGAAATCTCGCCCCCCCCCCCCCCTTCCTCCTAATAAATTTACGATTTTACCCCTAACAATTTTAATAAAATAATTTTATTATAAAAACGATTAACATACTTTTAAACAAATTAATATAAAATGTACCTACATAAACGAATATATATATAAACATTCACTTTCTCAATTACAAGTACATAGTGAAATCTTTGATGGTTTTTTTAATAAATTTATTTTGAAATACGTATTTTTTTAAAGGTTTTTCGTTGTTTTTCCGTTTCTACTAAAGTACACGTGTTAGTAATCTACCTATAACACTTTTTAAAAATGGTTTTAAGTTGAAAAACTTTAAACTCTATTACTACGAATTTTTCGTTTTGTGGCATATTACAATAAGCCCTTCATTTATTGTAAATACAAAAAAATTATAGCATCGTCAATCGTTATACAAAATAATTATTACAAAAATCAACATAAAATGGTAAACATTGGTATTTGGTATTGGTATTATAAAAATCGAGTTGTAACAGTAAGGTCTTGTCATATTGATTGACATTTTTTATTATTGTAATCAAGATTCCATTATTGTAAATAAGCATTTCTTTGTTGTAATCAAAATTCCTTTATTTAATAATTTCTTTGTTATAAAAAAAATCTCAAAATCATATCAATATTATTTTAATCTAATGTAGAGTGGCGCGGGGCCCCCAAAAGGCGCGTGGCCCATAGGCAATTGCCTAGTCTGCCTATTGGGTAATCCGGCACTGGCATTCAGCATGCTATGGTACGGAATCGTAGTTCGTAGAATGATTCATGATTTTTATGCTGGATTGTGCTAGAACAAATATCTTGTCTGTTGCTTATGTACTTAAAGAGCCTCTGACTCCGTTATCGACGTTATTTAATATACCTGATGATCAAATAACAGAAATTGAGTATCAATTCACAAAAATAAATCTAGTCCAGTGGATTGAATTAAGCAACACTATTTCTTTTTGGACTGAAGTACATAAATATACTGATGCGTCAGATATTAATCCGTTTGAGAAATTAGTAGATTTCGCGTTAATTGTTCTCGTGCTTCTTAACTCGAACGCAATGATTGAAAGAGTATTCAGTCAAACAAGTATCGTTAAAAACAAAGTAAGGAATCGCACGGAAACCGATATGATGAATGCAATATTAACTGTATGATTTGGTTGCAAATGATTGAACAAATGCTGTCATAATATCCAATTCCCTAAACGATGATTTGCGTTAAATCAGGTCCAAAGATAAATACGAAAAACCATGCGACGATACAATTATATAAAAAATTGTTCATGATTTAAATAACTAGAATATGTTTGTTTAAAAAATGATTGTATTTATGCCTTATATACTCGTATATAAAATATAAATTATATTTAAAAAACTAAATTGGTTCACATATTTATTATTTAGCGGAAAAAATGCATTTTTATTGCTGATTTTAGCGGAAAAAGTATAATTTGAATTTAGCGGATTTTTGGCGGAAAATCAAGCGTCCCTAGCGGCAAAGGATCTGAGGCATCTGGCAACACTAAAAGCTCGATTCATATCTATCAGCACGTATCGTAGCAGACACGGAACAGACACAATTGTTCACATCATGCGACAACTCACTCACAGACGCCGACAAACCTACCACCTAGAGCTAGAGAGTCGAGAGGGCATTTAAAATGTTTCAAAACTTTTCGATTGAAGAACTAGCTGTGGTAGCAATTTTACTGGAAGAAGAAGAGAAGTCGGATTATGCAGAAGTGCAACAGAAGAAACGTAGGTTTTCTGTCCATCCCATGAACGTAAAACGAAAAAAAGAAGGAGAATTTCATACACTATACAAAGAGCTCGTAGACGATGAAGACAGATTTTTCAAATACTTTAGAATGAGTAGATATGAGTTCGAAAGCATTGTAACTAAAATTTCTACCATAATAACTAAACAGAACACCAAGTTTAAGGAGTCTTTATCACCAAGAGAGAAATTAGCCGTTTGTTTGAGGTAAGAATTCTATATTTTCTAATTCTACAAAACGATACAGTTACAAAAATTATAAGAAGTGAAATTTACCCAAACTAAATGTACCACTATATCTAACAAAATCACTATTTACGTGTTTGGTAAAAAAAATGGTTTGAGCGCACTTATAACTATATACAGTATGTTCATTTTAGATGGGCCACCATTGCTATCTCGAGAACTATAAGAGCTACAAAGACGGTTAAATGGGCGAACAATTTCTATGTCACAAGACAAATTTAAAGAGAAAAATATTTTTTTCGTCCAGTGGTTCTCAAAATATGGGATTTACCTTTTTATTTTAAATAAACATATATTTTTTATTTGCTCATTCGTTAGAGAATTTAATTCTGAATTCAGTGATATATTTTTATACCCTTACATAACGATTTTTTTGAGAAAAAAAAAATATAAAGTTTTATACTAATTTGATTAAAATGTGGCTATAATAAGGGTGCCACGAATGGAAAAAATGAATACATGTTTTTTTTTACATAGAATTAGAGTGCCCTGGCAGAAAGAAGTGAATATTTTCTTCTTTTAATTGATAGTAAAAGTCAACGCAAACAAAATACCCACGTATTTTTTTCATGGCATTCTAATTCTACGTAAAAAAAATTTAACATGTCATTTTTTTCCATTCATGGCACTGTTATTATAGCCATATTTTAATCAAATTAATATAAAACTTTATATGCATTTTTCTCATAAAATTCAAGATGTAAGGGTATAAAAGTACTATATCACTGAATTCAAAATTAAATTCTCTACCGAATGAGCAAATAAAAAATATATGTTTTCGTTTAATATAAAAAAGTTAGGTCCCGTATTTGGAGAACCAAAAAATAATTTTCTTTTCTTTATATTTGTCTTGTGAAATAGAAATTGTTTGTCCATTTAACCGTCTTTGTAGCTCTTATAGTTCTCCAGATAGCAATAGTGGCCCATTTAAAATGAACACCCTACATATAAAAAAAAAACTAGTTTTGTGTTGGAGCATATGACGTAAAATATTTATCTAGCGTATATATGGGTGGGTCTTGGATGCTCCCTAATCCTCGTTCTTGAATATTGTTGCATCCTGACAGTTCCGATCCATTGCCCTGTTCCAGCACTCCTGACGATAACATCTGTGGCGAAGGGTGCTATAAAAATCATATCGTGGTTCTGACATTTGGGTTTCACATGATGCAGGCGAACCTACATATTCAGAAGAGGTACGCGGATTTCTACCTAGAATTTCGAGCTCTATTTGAGATATTACTGCAAATACTTTAGCTTTTGCGATAGCTCTATCTCGAGGAGGGAATGACTGAACTGTGGTACTCATACCATCAAAAAATTGCTGAATGTCATTGGCCTTTGTTTTATTTTCTAATATGAATTTCATTAGAGAGGCTGAAGGCGTTTCATTGAAAGTAGATTGCGGAGTCGTTGTTTGGCGTCTAGCTCGTTTTAGCACTGGCGTGTTGTAGTTCTGTGAAGATCCAGGATCTGCATACGTCTGTTTAGATGAAGAAGGCTGAGCTACAGTTGCTTCGCAAACTTTTGTTTGCTTTCGAAGTAGAGTTTTTTGTGGTATGTTAACTTTAGGAGAAGAAGTTCTTCCTTCATTATCTTCTTCAGAACCTGTTTCTTCATCATCACTTTCTTTGTCTTCATGAGTTGCTGGGACAGTGCAAAGCGTGTTTCTCTCTTTAAAATACGGCAGAAGAAAAGGCATCTCGTCTTCATATTTCCATTTTCTTATAGATCCGCTAGCTTGACCGCTTTTTGTCTCTTTTCGTTTTTTTATGGCACGTCGGAATGCATCGCGTAATAAGGCCCATGATTTCTTACAGTCTTTGTCTGTAACAAAATAATAATCTATTTTTTTTTTCAGGTTTTTGGCAACCGGAGACTCTTATCTGACTATTGCATACAGTTATAGAAGTATGTACTGCTATCATACAAGAAATGACAGAAGAATGGATGCCAATGCCTACCAAAGAAAATTGGTTAAGGATATCAGAACAATTTTGGAATGTATGGAACTTTCCCAACTGCCTTGGTGCCATAGATGGCAAACACGTCGTTATTACAGCTCCAGTTAACAGTGGTTCTCTGTATTTTAACTATAAAAAAACGTTCTCGATAGTGCTAATGGCGATCGTGGATGCCGATTATAAGTTTATATGTGTAGATATCGGATATCGGTGCATATGGCAAAAACAGTGATGGGGGAATATTCTCTAATTCAAGAATCGGAAAAGCTCTAGCGGCGAATACTGCGAATGTGCCAGAAGATAAATACCTACCCGGTACTAAAATACTGATGCCGCATTTCATTATAGGCGATGAAGCATTTCCTTTGAAAACATATCTAATGCGACCCTACCCTCAGCCGCAAATACATGTTCAGTGCAAAAGAAACTTCATTGATAGACTGTCACGCGCAAGGAAAGTTGCAGAAAATGCCTTTGGACAATTAGCACAAAAGTTTCGTTTATACAATAGAAGAAACCAGCTCAAACCCGAAAGTGCAGACAAAGTAATATTGACTACTTGTATTCTCCACAACTTCATAAAATATAATCATGCCCATGCAAGTGAAAATACAGCTGTTACAAATTTGAGAAATGTACCAAAGCAAGGCGGGAATAGACAATCTACCGCTTTTCATGTCAGAGACAAACTAGCTTCCTTTTCTGATTCACCAGCGGGGTAAATGTAAACAAGTTGTACCTAATATGTATGTAATAAATAATTACTTACCCTCTACTTGAAGTTTTTTCGCTATTTCTCTCCATGCGTCATCTTTGCGTGTATTGTCACTGTATTTGCTATCACTCAAATCATAGAGAAAGGTATATCCTCTAACTAATTAGATTAATTTTTCGTTATTCATTTTTTCTAATGACCAAGTGTCAAGTGGTACGCTGTCTGTGCATTCATTCATACTAACCGTACCGACCCTACAGACATGCACGCGCTGACACAGACAAAATATTCTTGGCGACAATGTTGGCCGGTGCTGGCCCGTGTCTGTTCGGACACGCTCTGCTCAAGTTCGCTTATGAATACGCCTATAGAAAATGTATGTAGTTTTTTTTTTGTATCTGCCACGTTACGTGTTGGACACGCTACGTGCTTGTAGATATGAATCGAGCTTAAGGCGGTTGACGTGGCGTGCGGCGTGCAGCATTGCTGAGGTGACAGCGAATGGAATAGGGTGTGTGGCGAGCTGTTTTATAGTCTCTGTATTGTCCATTATTATTATTGGAGAATAATCTCTGCGATACTGTTTTTAAAAGTGTTTATTTTAATCCTTAACAAAATATTATAAACCAGGTAGTAAATTTGTTAGAAAGTGACGTTCGTTGCAACCAAAATGATGCATGCAGCGGCCTACTAGTTCGCTAGATGTTTTAGCGGAATATTCCTTGCTATATAGCTAATTTCTTCTAGTGCTATGTCACGGTAGATTCTAATGCGCTGGCTAGCGCTGACCCAGCAGAACGCGAACAATGTGAGCAATTGCACGCCAATAAGAACAGAAATTAGTGTAAGCAATTGTTGGTTATTAATATAAATGAAACTCCTTTTTATGATAAAAAAAACTTTAATTAATTATTTATTGACATTTACATTGCATTCTATCATTTTAAATATTTGACACTCTTCCTATTTTGACGTTATAAATGAGAAAACAATTGTTACAATAAATAATTTAAATGAATTTATAAATTTAAGCTTGTTTCTCTTCTTCTTCTTCTTTAATTTCGGTGCCTTCAAGACAATGCTGTAGAATTTTCTTCGTCACTGGTTTTGTTAGAAAATCGCCTACATCCTTTTTGATTCAACATATTGCAAATTTATACAGGGTGTTTATTAAACATACGGCAAAAATTCAAGGGGTTATTCCCTGGACTATTCTAAGAATATTTTGTCCTTTGATGATTTTTGAAAAGCCGCTTTGTTTCGAAGATACAGGGCGAAAAAAATTTTCGACAATAACAACATTTAATGCCAAAAATTACATGTAAAGTTCCTTAATCTACAAGAACTGTTGAAAATGATTACCTCCAGCTACGATGCAAGAATCCATTCTTCTTCTCATTGATTGTCGAACTCTTTCAAAAACACCAGGGTCGTTTCTTATGGAGTTACACTCAGCAATTATCCGATGTTTGAAATCTTCCAAATTTGCCAATAAAGTAGAATAAACTAATGACTTTAGATGGCCCTATAGGAAAAAATCCAGGGGGTTTAAGTCCGGGGATCGAGCAGACTATAAGTGAGGTCCTCTACTTCGCTTCAATCACGAAGACGTTGATGAATACTTCCAAGGTTTTTCTATCAGGAACATTACGGGCAGGAAATCGTTCAATGTACAACCGCCTAGCTTGTAATGAATTGCCATCAGCAAGTCCATAAATGAAATGCATGTCAGTCATCTCGGCGTTCGTATAGCGATTCATGATAGAGGACTTCACTAACAAAAGTTTAAGTATTATAGACAGAAAATACACGTCAAACAGCCAAATGTCAATCAGTCTCAACAAATTTGACACATAACTTGCCTGCTGTTACTGGATTAATAATTTGAAAAATATCAAAATTGGTTTTGTCAAATTTTTTTTTTCGCCCTGTATCTTCGAAACAAAGCGGCTTTTTAAAATTCATCAAAGGACAAAATCATCTTAGAATGATCCAAGGAATAACCCCTTCAATTTTTGCCGTATGTTTAATAAACACCCTGTATAATTTCTTTCGATTTCATCCCTTAGAAAGAAGTATTTTCTTTGAATATGTTTAATTCTTGCATGGAATACGTAATTGTAACTAAGTAGAATTACTGCTTGATTATCTACGTTTAGACAAATATGTGGATTTAAATATTTTTCAAAATTTATTCTAAAAGTTTTTTAAATCATATTATTTCTCTGACGGCTTCTGTAACAGCTAGAAATTCGTTCTCACACGTGCTGAGGGCAACAGTTTCCTGTTTCTTACAAAGCCAACTCACTGTTCCATTTGCTAATACAAATATGTATCCGGAATATCCTTATCCATCTGTACTATTATTCCAACTTGCATCGCTGTACGCTGTTAACTTTTTCTGGTTTGCTACATATATGGTAAATTTTCGTTATGTTCCATTTTGGTTTTATTGGTATTGGTAGTGATACACTTCTACATATTCGCTCATACCAAACTTATTTAAGACTCCTTACCGTCAATACGACTCGTTTAATTATTTCATTTGTTTGATTTTCCATTTTAAAATATGGTAACGCTTCGTTTTTAGTTTTCAAGAAATAAACAGTTTGTTTTCTCGTGTAGTTATCAACAATTAAATACATGTATTTAGATACAACTATAGATAGTTTTGGAAATGGACTAAAGAAATTCATATGTAGTAATTCTAAAATCCTTTTGCTTCTTATTTCTTTTCTGTTACTGAATGGCTTTATTTCTGTCTTTCTTATGATACAATGGATACAATTTAAGTCTTCATTACATGTGAATTGTAACCCATTAACAATATTTTTGTTTTTCATTTCAATAAGTGTATGTAGATTTTGATGACCGTGCCATGTTTCTGCTTCAATATTTTGTACGAACTGAGCGCTCTCAATATTTGTTTCTGTTTCTATATCCATTTCATACAGATCATTTATTCTTGTACCTGTAACTAGTAGAGTTTCGTTTTTATCTAATACATCACACTTTCCGTTTTTAAATATTATATTACAACCCTTTTCCTCTAATGTATTTATAGAAACAAGGTTTTCAGAAATTTCAGAGACCCATAACACATAAAAGATCAATAAACTTGTATTTGCACTTTGTATGTGTTAATTGAATTCGTACTATACCTTTGCCACGAATTTTTATATATCATTTCCGTTTGGTAATTTTACAAAATTTGGTTCAGTTTTCTCAGTATATGCAAAAAGGTTTTTGTTTTGAGTCATGTGTTTGTGGCTCCTGAATCAATTAACCAGCTAGTTGTATTATATTCTATGTTTGATGTATATATCTGTGATCTTAAAGCAAATTCTTACTCAGAATTTTTACTTTTTTCTTCAGATACTGAACTTCTCATTATTTTGACTTCTTTCGGTTTTGGTCTATATGAATTGTTGTAATTACTCTTTTATGATTCGTTTCTTTTGCAAGATTCTTCTTGTTTGTTTAAGGCACATCTTTTAGATAGTAGTAATCACGGACAAAATGGTTAAAACTTCCACGTACGTATCATTCTTTACTTTTCTTACTTTTATATTTGTTTCGTTGTTTTGGTTGTCTCGTCACACATGCTGTTTCTCTTTAAGTTTCTATTTCTTCATTCATCTTCTATTTTTGCTCCACACCTTGACAAATGGTCCTTTATAAACCATCCTCTACCTAGAAATTTATCAATTTTTTCGTTTTCATCAAAGTTTAGTACTCGCTGTGCTTATTCTGGTTCTAATACTGAGACTAAATTGATACTGCAATGGCACTTTTCTTCATATTCCTCTATTTCCTTTACTCTTGCAGTTGTGGCTTCCTAACTTCCATCATTTTCCATCTTGTTGGATTTATTGTTTTCTATTGCACACCTTGCCTTTTTACTTCCTTGTACGTAAGTAAAGGAAGTATTGTAATCGCGAAAAATTTCAGATTTCAGCGGAAATATCCATTTTGATCATCCTTGAATCCATTTTGACTAATTTCGTCGTGACGTCTGTACGTACGTACGTATCTCGCATAACTCAAAAACGGTAAGCCGGAGAAAGTTGAAATTTTGTATTTAGGATTCCTATAACATCTAGTTGTGCACCTCCCTTTCTGGTTATTACACAATTTCTAGAAGTGGCACTTTACATGAAGCCTACAATAGATTTTAATAAAAACTGTTTTAAAATATTATCCAAAACTTTTCAAATTTGGTATACAAGACTTTTATGTCAATCGAAATAACATAATAGATTTTGGTTAAAATAGACTAACCGGAAGTGGTACATTACTTGAAGTTGTTAACAGTTTTTCTTGAATAAAATGATTTTATTTTGATTTTAGAAATAAATGCTTCAAATAAAAGTTTTAGAGAATTAATTTCTGCGTCTAGCACATCAAGTATTATTAAATTAGCCCTTTGTATAAGCGAGATATGTAAATTTAAAAATTATATACTTTTTGGTTTTGTAATAAAGCTTGCTATGGATTAGGACAAAAAAAATTTAAATAAGTTCATGTCAAATTACGTTAAATACGTGCAATTTTATGATTCGTTCAATAACAAATATTATATTTTTATTGTGAAATTAGTCATATTCATTGTTGTAATCAAATATTTCTTTGTTGTAATCAAAACTGTCTTTAAAAAGAACCGGGTTAGATTAATGTTAATTTAAGAATGATAGTAGTAAATGAATTATTTTTTGTTCTATATCAAAATATTTCTCGGGCTTGGCTTAAGCCTGTCAATATTTTGTAATTTAAAATTTAATTGTTAAAAAAATATGTATAGTTTAATAATCGTACAAGGAAGTCGTGTGGTGTCTACATCAGATTTTTTACTTTTAATAATATTCGCATTTGGTGACTCCAGAGTGGTAATTTGTATTATTTAGTTTCAGTACACTTTGAACATTATCCATATTTTATATTTCTCGGTTTCGTGTGATAACCTACATATTCGCCTGCTCACAAAATTGTTTTTTTTTCTTTTTATATCGCCGCTCTTTGCAAGAAGAGGCCTGCGGGCGCATAACTTGTTGGTTATTAATATAAACGAAACTCCTTTTTATGATGAAAAACTTTATTGATTTACATTCGCATTCTATCATAGATGGCGGCTCTAATGTCAAAATAATATTTAAATTTTAAATATTCAATATACCTAAAGAAACATGGACAATGTAATGTATACTTGGATTCACGAAAGATGACTATTCAAGAATACATTCTTTTTATCTTTAATTAAAGTGGTGTATATTTCTGAAAAGGTAAGTAAGAACTTCTTTCGTTATTACACATTAATGTACCATAAAGACAATGTAACTTTCGAATTTATAGAAGCCGAGATCGTGTTGCGTTGCGTCCCTTCTTGCTACATGTTTAGCGAGAAAATAAAAATACGATTTCCGCACCCTAAAAAAGGATGGATCTTTTCAATATATGAAAATTATAGGATATGTATGGGGCATTTTGAGGAGCAATGGATTGATTACAATTCTGCGAAAGAACATTTAAAACCGGGAGCAATTCCAACATTATTTCCTACCAAAGGTATTTCCATTACATTTAATTTAGAGAAAAAAACTATTTGATTATTCCCCGAATAGATTTTCTCTTACTATACTTCCATTAGTTTCAACTTATTTTTAAATTTATATATTGTTGGGGGAACTACGCTTTTTGTATTTAATTTCTTTGTTGCAATCAATTATCTTTAATATATAATCAAAAGTTACTGTTGCAATCAAATTTAAATTATCTTTGTTGCATCAAACTTTCTTTGTTATAATTAAAGTTTATTTGTTGTAATTAAACCACTTTATTTATTCTAATTAAGAATAATATTTAAAAAAAAATTTTTTAGGTATCCTAAAGCCTTTGAGTACACGTAATATTTTTCTTAAACCACTACTGTTTTTCAAAAGTAGGATAGAACAAAACGGGATAATTCAAATTAGTTTCATAATAAAAATAAAATATTTAGACACTGATCCCATCTTTTGAAATATCACTACATATTCTTTATTACTTTTCATAAGAACAACTTCTACAAAAAAATGCACCTCCATCAGGAACTTGCGCAACAGCAGAATCAAGTAAGTTTACATTTTCATCACTTTAATTCACTCACAAATCTATATATTTTAAGTATAATGCACGTTTCTGTATGATAAACATATTTTTAATTTCAGCAAAGCGTGATCTTCAAGCTCCAGCATTGCCTTCAACACCGCCATCGCCAGTACCTGTTGAGCCAACTAAATCTTTGCCACGTACTTCTACTCCACCAAAGCGCTTCCGAAAACAAGGTATTTAAAAATGCTTGTTTAAATTTAAGTTTACTAATCATATGCTCGCGATATATAGAAATCTTGCGCCATTTAAATGTGCGGCGCGTGGTAGACATGTCTCCGAAAGCGCAATTTTTATACAAGCGCCTCAAAAGTTCGGAGCGCCGGTATGTGGCAAAAGAAAAATCTGTGAAGCGTCTCAGTAACAAATTAAAAAAGGCTGCGCGGACAGGGGATCCAGAAGTTCTTGGTAAAGTCTCCCAACCTCTCAGTTCCCGCGCGCAAACCTTTCTCCTCGCACAAGCCCGCGAAACCGGGAAAAAGAAAGGTGGGAGACGCTTCACTATGGATGAAAAGATATTGGCTGTGTAAATGCTGAAGAGCATGCGGGGGTAAGAAAATATACATAAATTTTAAATTTGTCAAAATATAATATTATGTAATTTTAAATAGATCATACAAATATATGGAGCGGTACTTTACAGTGCCAAGCAAAACCACTCTACGCCGGCTGTTGCGCAAAACACCATTTCTTCCAGGGGTGAGTTTACCATTGGAGGTGCATATGAAGAAAATAATGGCGAAGGAGTCTATTAAACGTAGGACATGTGTTCTGCATTTTAATGAGGTAGCGATCCAACCACACTTGACGTCGGGCAAGACCAAATTTTGGGTTTTCAAAATTTTGGGACGTACCGTAGGCCTGTGTTTGCGGTGCATGCTCTGGTGTTTATGCTTCGTAGTCTCTGTGATCCACGATGGAAGCTGCCTTACGCGTTCATGTTTGTCGGTGCAACAACTGAGACACCTGCCTTGGTTCATTGTATTAAGCAGGTTCTCCGCTCTGCCGCATCGGCAAATTTCAACGTGGAGGCGAGCATTTGTGACCAGGGACGTACGAATATAGTAGCTATAGAGTCTTTAAAACATCAAACGCAGGCTTTATGTATAAGTGAAGGGAGGAAATTTCGGCCAGAATGTTATATTTTTGAAGGGAGGGAGTATGTATCCATCTATGATACACCACACTTACTTAAAGGACTGAGGAATAACCTACTGATTAAGAGCATTGTTTACACTTTGCTCTATTACTGCGCTCATCGGTGCGGTACGAGAGGGGTAGACCGCGTGGACATAATAGGCGTGGCCTATTATGGAAATCTAACAAACAGCACAGTCAAATATTCCATATGGTTCAGAGCGTTGAGCGTTCCGTTCATACACTAAAAGTGCCCGTTTAGAAACAGAGTGAAGCATAATAGATTGAAAAATTTCTGCTACATCGAAATATGAAGAAAAATATTTAATCAAGAAATGAAAAGTACAGTAAAAATACAATATTCAACACCCTTTTCTTTTCGGTGGAAAAGTTAAACATTTTTATTGTGTATCCTAGTGATGTAAGATTTTTTTAGAGTTCATAAAGACAAATAAAGAAGAACTTATAAAAAATATTCAGGTGTCCTATCTTAAAAGAACCAATTAATTTCTCGCTTATTTATCCATTTATTTACATAACTTGATTTATACAAAAACAAATATTAAATAATAGTGGTTGCTATTTTATGATATCAATGTCGGTTGTAGAGTAATTAATAGCAACTTTGTAATTTCAAAAAATGTAACATACTATTTTTTCATAAATTTGAAAAATAAGCAAAATTTACATTCCAATAATACTACTAAACAAAAAACAATCCATATTTAAATAATAAAAAAAAAATGGCAGGCATTTGACATAATGGTTCGAAGAACGCTAAAATGGTAGGTCATGTAAAAAAATAATTAATAATAGTTAAGCTACTATTATTATGCTGTTATTACAATTTTAAGAAAAGTTAAAACTGTCATTTCTAATTTAAGGAAAGTCATTCTGAGGAAAGTTTAATATAAAAATAAAACAAGATTTTTTTTATTTATTTGTATGTGATTTTACTATTTTGTTGTTGCAAGGCCTCCTATTTCAGCCTATCTTAAGGCATATTTCAAATACCCGTCATGAGTCAAACTAAAAAAACAAATCTTTTAAAAACAATAAGGAAACAGTTACATAAAACTTAATTTTCTTGCGCAATTTTTGGAATTTTTTTTTCTCGATGGTATCTAATATGTATTTCGGTTTACATACAGACAAAGATCTTGTATGTTTTGGGTAAACTAATTCGGGAAGTAAACAATTCATATAAAGAAAATCTAGTTTTGGAACTATTTCATTCCAAAAATCATCTTCGTTTTTATGTTTGTTAGCGAACAACCAAATTGTGGAGCATGATTTGATATTTCATAAAGTTTTTGTAACATATATGTAGCTTAAATTTACAATTTTTCTACCGCTCATCTTAAATTTAAAATCACTATTTGATGTTTGTATATTCATTTCGACTACATTTTCCTGCAAAATTAAGTATGTATGTATATACTGCCAAATATATGTACGAGGTGTGTTCAAAAACTATCGCGAATTTTGAATTTTCGCGGGTTACGTATATTCGAATTTCGATCTTTTTGTGGCTTTATGTTGGTACTCATGTCTCTCACTTATGTCGACAAGCTCGGCCATTTTGAATGTTCACTTACTTGTTGACAGCTGCTTTGCTTGCACGTGTTTTGGATCGTCTTCGATTTTTACCTATTGTGCTTATTCGTTAAAAACTGACTATGAATTTTTTGACCAAGACAATATCTTTCTTATCTAAAGGCGACGGAACGTAGAAAAAAATAATTCATTTAAAATTTGTCATTGTCATAAAATGTTTTTATCAAAGAAGTTATTTCATTTCTACGAGTAGAAAAACATTTTATGACAATGACAAATTTTAAATGAATTATTTTTTTCTACGTTCCGTCGCCTTTAGATAAGAAAGATATTGTCTTGGTCAAAAAATTCATAGTCAGTTTTTAACGAATAAGCACAATAGGTAAAAATCGAAGACGATCCAAAACACGTGCAAGCAAAGCAGCTGTCAACAAGTAAGTGAACATTCAAAATGGCCGAGCTTGTCGACATAAGTGAGAGACATGAGTACCAACATAAAGCCACAAAAAGATCGAAATTCGAATATACGTAACCCGCGAAAATTCAAAATTCGCGATAGTTCTTGAACACACCTCGTATCTACTAGTTCATTATCTACGTAAGTTTTGCAGCCTTCGCCTTCATTGTAATTTCGAATACTTTCCTCAACCATGCCTTCGCCATCAATGTAATTATGAATACTGAAAATATTGCATTCTGCAGTACTTCCCTAAACCATGTCTTCGCCTTCATTGTAATTTCGAATACTCAAAATATTGCATTCTGCTGTACTTTCCTCAACCATGCCCTCAACTGTTTCATTTCGAGTAAAAAGAATATTTTAGCTTTTGGTGTCAAAAAATGTAGAGAAACAAAAAAAATGTAACAATAAAAATTTTCTGCCCGAAATTAAATTTGACTTGTTTTTGCTCTAATCTTATGTAATTTTAGTTGCCGAATTATTCGTAGTAGCTAGTTTTTAAATGAATGCATTACTTATATAAAGTTTATTTATACTCATATATCAATTTACCCTATATTCGTCTCCTGAAATGAAATTTCTTGAGGAATATTTGAAGATAAAATATTCCAAGAGCTTTTTTAACCATATATGGTAAATTCAGTTTTCTACATCTAAGAAAAAAAAATGATTATACATTATAAAATTAAATAAAATAAATAAATAAATATTTCATCACGGCATATTACCCATTGCTGGGTGTGCCAATCTGCTGTGTACACAGATATCGGTAATGATGGAATATTTGTACCGTGTGGGCGCTTATCAGGCGTCACCTCACGTGCACTCATTGTTGGCGTGGAGAGTGCGCCACAGGGGTCAATTTTGTGCCATTAAAATTCGATGTAATTTTTGGCGTCGGTCGGGATCGAACCCGGGTCCTCAGATTCGCGACCAGACACTCAGGCACACGGCCACAAGACATAAAATTAACTTTAATAAATACATAGACACATGTAAATTACCGAAAATCGGTCACTTTAATATGTTGAGAGTGAAGATTTGTTGTATGATGCAGATGCTGTTATTATTTTTGGGTTTTTGCTAACTAAGTGGGACATGCGTGATTTTATGTATGTATTTTCTAAATTTTTAGATTTTTTGCGTTTTACACTTAATTGCATACGCTTTTTAGTTCCGAAACCTTTACCCATTGTTGCGACTGCGAGAAGCTAACACTGTCGCACAACACATGCATATTTGATACACATCAATTTATTTGATCCACTGTAAATCTGAAGGACAGCTCAATGTTTCTCAAACACTCCGCTAGGGGCAGTAGTGCACGAGACAAAAATCTTTCCAATTTACGCCATGTAGGACATTCGTTGTACCATTAAATTTTTGAAACTGAAAGCATTAATTAATTTTTCAAATACATGTACATGTTGACGAAGGTTCATTTTATGTTGATGTTATATTATTTTTCTAAAAAAGTTCACAAATTGTGCAGAAATGCACATTAAATATGCACAAATTGAATTGATTATAATATTGCAAAAATTTAATAATTCAAAATTATATTATTGAAATAACATAGAGCCAACCTTTATCTTTTAATTACGCTTTGGTTTATTATTTTATTTATTATATTTTTTGTGTAAAATGGGTTCGCGTACACCATGTTTTCAACGTTCACGGCAGATGTACACAATGCTCTTAAGGACTTGTTTACCATGGACAAAGTGCAGTATAGGGCGTCGTGGACAGATATTGTACGTTTTTACAACTACGACGGGACTTTTGCAGTGTCTAGGTGTCTTTCGTTAACTGAGCTGTGTTATACCGCATAAAATTCGAAAGAAGCATGCCGCCAAAACGTTTAGTCGATCGGTTTATGCGGGAATATCAAATTTGCTCATAGAAATGCCGCTTGGATATTGTGAACAGCCCCACGGACTAGGATGTCGATCAGTATGCTCGACCTTTGAGAAGAAATCGGACATGTAATTCGGATCACTGGGAATTTTGGAATGGGACCAAATTAATTTGGCAGTCGATGAAATTTGCTCAGTGAATTGGACGTGAGACTGGGGCTTTGCGGAAGGACAGTGAACTTCCACATTCTCTGACAAATTGGGTTGTTTCGCTAAATGGCATCAAATATCTTTGGAAACCTTTAGTAAGTTTTGGATTTAATGTTCTTGATCTAAGAGCATTAAACCATGATCCACTAGAGA
This sequence comes from Harpalus rufipes, assembly GCA_951394225.1. Lineage (NCBI taxonomy): Eukaryota > Metazoa > Arthropoda > Insecta > Coleoptera > Carabidae > Harpalus > Harpalus rufipes. The sequence continues at coordinate 27,233,169 of OX596275.1, read as the reverse complement.
ACTTCTTTGGGAATATTCGAAGTCATTTAGGCTGTAACAAGAACCCTACACATGCATCTTTCATTTCCTCTGCTGGATCGAACTGTGCTGAAGACGATGACGATGTTTCATTTGCGTAGTTAATTTTTTTTTAACAAAAGAAGTATTAACTTCGCCGGACCCTAGCTCTCAGACTGACGCTACTAACGAGACGTTGACAGTACCAGTACTTCACCTAGAACGGAGGCGATGGGCAGTATCACCAACTGCCTACGTGGTAGGGTACGTTGCCCGTAAAGTCCTTAAACTGACCGACACGAGAACATGCTCTACCTGCACAGAACTTTTACTTTCAAAAGAAACACTACCAAAACACACTTACAAGTTAAGGAACTGGCATTAAACGTACTAACGAGATCTAGATTCATGTATCACACAAAACACATTATTGACACTAAATTCACACTTCTTCCACGATTTGCATATGACATTAGAACATTAGGAAAACATTAGTTGGGTACATACATGAAAATATTGACTTGACTGGACTGGCATGTGGGATCCATGACATTGCGAGGACGTTTGTCTTGTTTACAGTTAAGTTCTCTATCTATGTTTGGTGCAAGCGTACAAATAAGTTCTTAACTGGACAAGACAGCTGTCCTCGTCCTACCTTGGATCCCATTCAACGACTTGCGGTTGATCGCTATCAAAAATCATTGAAAAGCAAATTTCGAAAATAAGATTTTTTAAATTAATTTATAAATTCCATTTAACACGATCATAATTTATAATGAAATTTATGATGAAATAGAATATCCTATTTGTCATAACATTCTTTTCTACTGAAACCAATAAATAAATATATCATCACGGCATATTACCCATTGCTGGATGTGCCAGTCTGTATTATACGAAGATATCGGTACTGATGATAACATATTCGTACCGTGCGAACGTTTGCCAGGCGTTACCTCACGGGCAATCATTCCTGACGTGGAGAGTGCATTGCAGGGGCTACTTTTATACAATTCTAAATTCGAAATAATTTTGATGTCGGTCGGGATCGAACCCGGGTCATCAAATTCGCGACCAGACATTCAAGCGCATGCGCACGAGACCCCCCCCCCCAATTTGTTAACAAATTTAATAATAATTTATAACTGTGTTAAATAGGCTAAAAATATACTACGTTCAGTATCTGTTTTTCATTTCTAAAACATTGTAAGTGGTGTTCATTTTCAACAATAATTTTACACGTAATCTCTAAAGTCGTGAATAATTTGAACTTAGAATTTAAGAGTACGGTAGAATATGATCCTACAATGTTGAAGTTTGGAAATGAGCTCTGAGCTCGTTCTCCTATATAAAGTAATGTAAACAAATCAGAACAGTAATTGATATACGATGTGAACTATTCGAGTGTAATTAAATGCTGACATTTAAATAATTTATCACAAATTTTAGTTATTAAGGTACCAAGGATGTTATAAGAACAATAACGCTTAAGGTCGACAGCGTTTTCCCCGCGGGCCTCTGGCCCGAGGAATGTTCGTCGTCCGTGGGCGTTATTGTTCTTTTAACTCCAGAGGTGCCTTCAACGTTTAATGTCCAACTAATTTATTATTTTTTCACAATTTTTTAATGTATTTTACTTTTTTTGCTCATTATAAGATTGTTCGACAACAATCTAATTGTTTTGAACACTATAACTAAGTAACGCGATGTACTTTTTGTCCATAATAAATACAGTTTGTTTATTTATCAAAACGACGCTACACTGCTTAACACGTTTGTCAAAATGACCGAAGAATTACCTGTAAAGGTGTTAAAAGCTGCAAAAGCGGTTGAAACTCTTGTTCCTCAAAAAACTCGTGAAGTTTATGAAAGGAAATACAGCCGATTTGAAAAATGGATGACAAAACGAAGTGAGTACAATAAATGAAACAGCAAAGATGGCTTATTTTCAAGAGCTGTCCGAATCTTTCTCCCCTAATACTTTATGGACAAAATTTTCCATGCTGAGAAAAGAACTTGTAGTTAAGAAAAAAATAAAAACCTCAAAAAAATGTATTCAACTTCAAGCAGTACCTAAAACAAATTAATAAAAATTACCATGCTAAAAAATCTAAGGTTTTAAAACGAGAACAAGTACTTTCATTTTTAAAAGAAGCACCGATAGAAAAATACTTCATGTATAAAGTTGCCCTTGTAATTGGCAAGTGTTGCTAAGCGGTGTGACATCTGGTGGCAAAATAATGAACTACAGGTTGACTTGTTATTAAAGTATGAAATACTAGAAATTTGTTATATTATACGTATTTGTGTATCTAAATTGACATATATATTGTAATATGAGTCACAGTTATTGCTGCTTACTTGAGTGCACATTGTCGAGTTAGAAAGGGAATAAATTATGTTGTCACGAATTCCCACGTAAACGAAAAGTTCTTGTTTACATTAAAAATATGCTTGACAAGATGAAAAAAGATAATAATAATAATAATAATAATACAGTGCGTGGATCAGAAAATTATAAATTAATATATCCGTCTTGTATACTTTGAAGACTAATTTGCGAATTGTGACACAAGTGGACATAATTTTCAAGTGCAAATAAATTGATCTTTTTATTATTTACAAATGTTACTAAAATGTGTTACACAAATTTATATAAATACCTTATTTTGTTTTTCTCAAATGTTAATTGTTTATTTATTGTATTTTTTATCTTTCACGGAGATTTCAAATTTATTTCAATTTTTAGTTACATTCATTATTTATATAACTTTACAAAATAAAATGTTTCGCTTTTTGTCAATTATAATTTAAAGATTAAATATTAAACAGTTGTCATTCTAATAAATATTTATTTATTTCGTATTAAAATCAATATACAATATTTATCCATGCTCCTGTGGTGGAAAGATTAGCCGATACATATCACGAACCATTGCTCAGGGGACAAAATAAAAATAAATAAACTAAATTATTGTTCATATATAAAAAAAAATTATAATTCTGAATATTTGTTACAATTTCTGTACCCGCATTAACTTCATTAAAATTTCTCTGCAATAATACAAATATAATTTTTTTTACAATTATATTAGTTTATATGTAGAATACATATATTTTTTAGATTAATAATATAAAATTATTCCGTTTGTTGCAATTTAAATCAATCTTATATCACAAGTATTATATTTTGTTTCATTTTAAACTTGCCACGCTTTACTCTATAATATCGACACAAGAGGATAGACATCTATAGAAAATGTGAACTATTTTACTAAAAAAATTGCTACTGATGCCAATTATTTCACCAAATATATTGTAACCATTTTCTCAAAATCTAGTAGAGCAATAAAGTTCAAATTTAGTATAACTAAAATATTTCACATCCTTTATGGTTTGAGATAAATTTGGCACAATTTTATCATTCAATTCGAGAAATAGTTTTTTTATTTTTGTCAGGAATAATGTATAATAACTAAAATTTATATCATTTAACAAACAAAAAAATATATATTTTAATTTTGTACGTTTGAGAGAAATATCATTTCACAGAAAAGAGAAATTGATGACAAAAAAATCACTGTTTTGTGTATGCGACCCGCAATACGTTAACGCATCCTTAATTGCTACTCTTCATTATAATCCATTTTATTTCTTACTTTTTTTACTTATTCTGTTAAAAGCAGCACAGTTGTTGTCATACATAGCATGATTAAAATCAATAATCATTTTCAACATTTCTTTTGCATATTTAGAATTAATGCAAACAAAATCTTTTTCAGTTACCGTACATTCAAAAAATTGATGATTTTTTGCACATTTTGAACAAATGAGTCATTTTTGCAGTTTACTTGTTTATGTCCATATCTACAACATTTAAAGCATTTAAGGATATTCAGATGTTCATACACATCACACTTTTTCCAATCTAGATTTATTTTGCCGTTTGTTATTACTTCTTTGTAAGTTCCACCATCCAGTTCTACGGTAGCTATACAGGGTGTTTGGCGTAAGTCCGGCACCACGAATATTTCGTTTATTTTGAGAGATACAAAAAAATGTTAATAAGCAAAGTTAAACTAGACAAAGGGGCTCATAAGATGATCATAGCAGAAATTTTGTATCACTTCAGGTTTTAGCGGAAATGGGTACAACTTTAAATCTAGCATAGGAAATCGGTATTTTTATATATTTTTTTTCAGAATATACATAAAATTAGCTTCATAGTGATACCAAATTATCATAGTTTTACTTTAACCATTTCAAAATGGCGACCATTTATTCTTAAAATATGTATTAATAAAATTCCATACAAAATAAAGCTATGAAAACAATTTTATTATCTTAAAACAAAAGAAAATAATTTACCTACATTTGTGATAGTGACAATTTCTTGTAGTAATTAAATAATTATGGCTCAAGTGAATTACACAAATGAAGAAATGGTTGATATGATTTTAATATTCGGAGAATGTCAAAGAAATTCTATTAGAGCACTTCAACTTTATGGAGAGAGGTATCCTCACCGACGACAACCGAGAAGACAATATTTTAATGAAGTTGTTAATAAATTGAAAACACATGGATCATTTAAACTGAAAAATCAACGTGTAAGAAGAGGAAATGAAGTAGATAATCATCAAGATGAAGAAGAAGAAAGAATATTAGCTTACATTAATTACAATCCTGAAGTGTCGGTGAGGGAATTAAGTAGAGAATGCACGGTATCATGTTGGAGAGCATTCAAAATTTAAAAAAAAACATAGTTTTAATTCTTATAAGATGCACATTAGTCAATCTCTTAGGGAATATGACTATGATCGTAGAATGAATTTTTGCAATTGGTTTTTACAAATGTGGCAGAATGATAACAGATTTCATCATAAAATTTTATTTTCTGATGAATCATATTTTCCGAACAATGGCCTTTTTAACAGAAATAATGTAAAACGTTGGGCAACCGAAAATCCCAGAATACTGAGAACATCCAGGCATCAAGAAAGATTTGGTTTTAATGTTTGGCTGGGAATAATTGGGACCAGAATTGTTGGCCCTATTATATTTCAAGGTACTCTGGCAGCAGAAAGGTATTTACTATTTTTACACAATGAAGTGGAAGATCTGCTGGACGACTTACCTATTGTCAATACCATTGGCATGTGGTTCCAACAAGATGGAGCGCCAGCTCATAATGCAAGAAATGTAGTGGCCTATTTAAATGAAAAATATGAAAATAATTGGATTGGAACAAATTCTCCAAATCCTTGGCCGGCACGATCTCCTGACCTTACGCCACTGGACTACTTTCTTTGGGGTTATTTGAAAGATAAAGTATACCGAACACCTCCAACTACTTGGGAAAATTTAGAAATAAAAGTTAGAGCGACTATTAGAGAAATTAATGAGAATATCCTAGAAAATGTTATGAAAAGAGTTTTTATTACGTATAAGAAAATGTATAGAAAATAACGGCGGCCATATTGAGCATTTGTAGTTTTTGACATTTACTGTTTCTGTTTTGGTATCGTTGTGAACATGCTAAAAAATAAAAAAATAATACCTCACGCCTATTTTTTTTTAATTTCTTCTTTTCTTTTGTTATAAGATAATAAAATTGTTTTCATAGCTTGCTATGTTTTATTTTGTATGAAATTTTATTAATACATATTTTGAGAATAGATGGTTGCCATTTTGAAATGGTGAAAGTAAAACTATGATAATTTGGTATAATTGTGAAGCAAATTTTATGTACATTCTGAAAAAAAATATAAAAATACCGATTCCCTATGCTAGTTTTAAAGTTGTACCCATTTCCGCTAAAACCGGAAGTGATACAAAATTTCAGCTATGATCATCTTATGAGCCCCTTTGTCTAGAGTAACTTTGCTTATTAACATTTTTTGTATCTCTCAAAATAAATGAAATATTCGTGGTGCCGGACTTACGCCAAACACCCTGTATATGTCGTGCGCTTATTTTTAATATTTTTTTTCACATGCTGTACTACTATTTTAGACTTACCTGTCAATTTATTTTGGTTAATTATCATGTTCTTTAAATCTTCTTGTAATTTATCTGTATCATTCGCAATGTCATCTTTAAAATCATTTTCAGTTTCCACTATTTTAACTAAGGTTTCATCAAATCAAGTAGCTTGATCTTTTTGTAAATTACTTGACTTGACTTGAAAACCAAGCTTTTCAAAAATTCATTACTTGACTTGACTTGATTTTCTATCGTTACTACTTGAATTGATCAAGCAATTTCAAGCAAATTCAAGCTACTTGATAACGAACCGATTATGTACGAAAACGCGCGAATCAGTAGAATCGTAATCTAGCTGTGTGTGGTACAGCGTGGCGCGCCATATGCTGTGCTGATTCACTACTGCAAGTTAAAAATTCTGCAGAGGTTTAAAAAATTCACTCAATATTGGTATATATACTAGAATGGCCCGAGAATATGTCGACAAAATTTGAAGTCCTAATCATTATTATTAAGATAACTGTAGATTGTAGATGGTTAAACTATCGCACAAAAGCCCAAAAAGCTATACTCCATTCGAATTAAGAATAATAATTGGGACTTCAGATTTTGTCCACATATTCTCAGGTCATTATTCCAATAATGAATGGATTTTTTAAACATCTTAATATCTCAGAGAAAAATAAAGTTCCAAAATTTGCTAAAACCGAATGTTATTTAAATGGGGAAAAATCAAGTGCATTTAGCACGGTCAAATATTAAAATTAAGCGGAATCATTGCCAGTATTATTTTTTTTTATTTGGAACCACTTTAGGGGGCGGTCCGGTTTAAATTCGACTTGTCCCCTTTTAAGGTCCACCATAATACATATATGTACTATAAATAGTTTGTTAGACCATATACTGTTAAATCTTTTTTTTTAATTTTTAAATTTGAATGTATGATTTATTTTTATAAATAAAAGTCTATATTTCAAGGTATATTATTGATATTGTTATAAAACATAAGGAAGTATATGAAAATGAAATGTAGTCTTGAAGAACTTTTTGATTTTTCTGGTAATTAAAATAATAACTACTTGAAATTTTAACTATTTGACATATCTTGAATTTCGGATACTATTACTTGACTTGAGCTTGGCTTGATTTCAAGTCAAGTCAAGTAACTTGAATATCAAGTAAAGCCGTGAAACTCTAATTTTAACTGTTGGGCTTTTCTTGTCAACCATACTAACTTCATATTTATTACCTAAAGTATTGTTTAATTTTTCTTCAATCTTTTTAACTTCATTTTTACTATCACAAGCAATAATAAGAGATCCATCTCTAGCATTCTATAATTTTTTTACTCCTATTTGCATTTCAGCTGGCTTTATTTTAGTTTGTATATCCGATCTAGTTTAATTGCATTCTTACCTGTTCTTCGATTTTACAACCATAGCAGCCGCAACCGCATAATTGTTCAGAACATTTTTAATACTCGAACCATTTACATTTCTAAACTCCATGTTTGTCATTGCATTTTATTCTAATTTTTTGACATTACTGAGAACATCATCAATTTTAATTTCATGTACTTCGGGTTTCATGTCCAACTAATAAAGAAAATCCATCATGATATTTACTTTATCATTCAAAACCTGAATTATATCTTTTTCACACTCTGTACAAACGTTATTTTATTTTACTACATGAATTCACCGCATCCAGAGATTTTTTATTTATTTTTTACACACTTATAATGATTTTTTTTTTGCACAAGGTCCAAAGCACCGTATAGCTGCATTGTCTTCAAGCAGAGCTGGGCAAATTATTTTCAAAAAGTAATTGAATACAATTACAGTTATTTTAACCAATATATACTCAAATTACATTTAAAAATAATTACTGTTAGAGAAATGTAATTAAATTACCAATTACTTTTGCATTGTAATTGACATTTTAATTACTTTTTCAATTACTTTACTAAAAAAATCTTTCACCTTACATTAATAAAAATAATAATAATAATACACACTGTAAAATTTTGTTGTAGTCGTAGGTACCTTTTTGGATTGAAATTATATGCAACTCGAAGGTTGAATAATTCTTCCTTTTTAAAAGGTCGATTCGCTAATATCTGTTTAGGGTGGGAAAACCTGCCTCACTCCCAGGTGAGTTGGAATGTCCGTAACACAAGTTACCTATATACAGGCTGAGTCTGGGAAATTCATTGAAAAGTTTATTATTACTATTAGGATTCAGAAAAAATAATAAATTATAACTTAAGTAAAAGTCCAAAGTACGTCGTATGTCCCAAATCGCATGACAAGTTGTATTTGTAACCTGTAGGTGTTACAACGCATATAAACTACGCTACGCCCGAATCACGGGGAGTCCCTTACTTGTTGGTTCAAAATAGTAATTAATATTTGAAAAACCAAATTTTCAAAAGTGATTGAGTACAATTACTTTTTTTGACAAAGTAATTAATTACCAATTACAATTTAGAAAAATGTAATTTAATTAGTAATTAATTACCAAAAGCAATTAATTACTGCCCAACTCTGTCTTCAAGTCTACTTTACATTTTTCCCACATTTGTTATCCATAATTGAGTTCATTAGGAAACTCGCTAAACACCAGTGTTGTGTACCAGTAGCCAATTCTATGGCGCACAATATTTTGATTTACTGTATGTACTACATGATCGGTATTCTCACTAGATTTAACTTAGCAATGTCCAGAACTAAATAATGTCAATATGAAACAACAAAATTATATTAAACTTGGTTCACTTACACATTACCAGGAAATTAAAATTATCCCAGAGTTCCTTAAACGTTTACTAATCACTTACATACAAAATGCGATTTATAAATATGTTTTTTTTTTACTTAAAAAGCACACATAACTACTAAGTATTTATAATTTTAAATTCATTCTATGAGCAAGTTTTCTAAAAAAAAAATTAAAAAATGTGAAACCGGCTCATTATAATTATGATCATTGAAATTAATAAATGTTTAACAGTTTATCTGTCAAATTAGGTTAGTTTATTTTTATTATTTGTAAGTCCTGGTCTAGTGAATAATATTATCTATTTAATATATATATATATATATATATATATATATATATATATATATATATATATATATATATATATATATATATATATATATATATATACAGGGTGATTTCTAACGTACGGACGAAACTGATAGGGCAACTAGAGGGGACCAAAATATAGTTTTTTTTACAATAAACTTTTGATCATAATCGAATAACAAGAAAGATACAACGGTTTAAAGTTCTTATAAATTAACGCCCACTTATTGAGTACCGCTGAGCTTACTGTATTCGCGTTTACATTAGAAACAATTCTCACACAATCTGATACATTTCTGTTGTATTATTTTTACGGTATGCAGAAAACATCAAATAAAATGATGACAAGATACAAACGAATGAAACTTTAATCAACAAAATTATCAAAAGCTACAAAATTTTAAAGTAATAAACAATAAATAATAACGTATGAATAGTAATAAATAATCATAAAATAATTAAAAGTGTTCACAAAAGTTGTTCGAAATGTTGACCCTGCATTTCAACACACAATTGCGCACGACGAATCCAGTTTTCTGTTAACCGTGGAAACTGTTGGCGTAAATTCTCTACAGTGGTATTGATACGACGACGTAACTCGTCGATGGTATTAACTTCGGTGGCATATACCAATGTTTTCATGTAACCCCATAAGAAAAAGTCAAGTGGGTTAAGATCGGGGCTTCGTGGAGGCCATGAGATAAAGCCACCCCGACCAATCCATCTTTGCGGAAAAGCGGTGTCGAGGTAATCTCGTACAGCACAACTAAAATGTGCAGGACAGCCGTCATGCATAAACCACATGTTTCCACGCACAGCCAAAGGAATATCTTCGAGAAGTTGTGGTAGAACTTCTTGCAAAAAGTGCAAGTAAGAAGCGCCGTTAAGGCGTGCTGGCAATTCAAAAGGCCCTATTAAGCTGTTGTTGAGAATTCCCGCCCATAGATTTAAACTAAAACGATGTTGAAATTTATTTTGGCGAATCCTGTGTGGATTTTCTTCAGCCCATATGTGGGAATTGTGGAAGTTGAGAACACCATCTCTTGTAAAACAACATTCATCCGTTACCAATACATACATTGGAAATTCTCTTTCTCTGTTAGAACGATCTAACAACCACTCGCAAAACTGCTGTCGCAACGCATAATCACCTAGAGCTAGTCCTTGCACCCTTTGCAAATGATAGGGATGTAAACCATTTTTTTTCAATGTATTCCAAACAAAATATTGGGAAACTTCGACTTGTTGAGCAATTTGCCGTGTACTTGTAGTTGGATCAGCATCTGCCATATCCAAAATTGCTTCTTCCACATTCACCTCGATTTGATTTGGTCTACCACCACCATGGCCTTTTTTAGGTTGTAATTTACCTGTTTCTCTTCCGCGTTGAATTACCCGCAAAAAAGTATTTCTGGAAGGCGTTTGTCGATTTGGAAATCGTTCCAAATACATACGTCGTGCGCGTTCAGCGTTTTCTTCAGCAGCTCCATACACCATAATCATGTCTACGTATTCTTCGTTGAAATTAACCATTTCAGTCGAATTAATGACTTAACAAATAACCTATTTAATTTTTGACGTTTAAGTAATTTTGACTTACCTACATACATGATTAAATTAAATAAATCAGCGGTTCTCAATAAACGAACACCCATGACTGAATATTTTAAAGAACAATTTAAATAGCTATACCTTTCATCTTATAAAAATTTTAATAAAATTTTAACTGAACTTTGTTTAATTAACTCTCAAATATTCTAAATTTGAATTCAAAACGTAAGTTATTACCGTATTTTATAAAAAAAATGCTTCAGTTTATAAGAACTTTAAACCGTTGTATCTTTCTTGTTATTCGATTATGATCAAAAGTTTATTGTAAAAAAAACTATATTTTGGTCCCCTCTAGTTGCCCTATCAGTTTCGTCCGTACGTTAGAAATCACCCTGTATACAGGGTGGGGCAGAAAAACCTATCCGATTTCAAAACGTTATAAAATTAAAACCACTCAACTTGTCAAAAAAAATTTTTATTAACATATCGCAAATTTTATGCCATTTTTAAATTTAAGTTTTGAAAAGCACATCACTCAAATGTCGTCCTTGGGAGCGGATACACTGATTTAGGCGCTCGCGGTAGCTTTCCATGACTTTCACCGTCATTTCCACAGGAATTTCTTCAATTGCCCGAGCAATTTCCCTTCGTAAAGCAAGAAGGGTCCTTGGTCGATGCTGGTAAACCTTCGATTTGAGGTAACCCCAAAGGAAGAAGTCACATGGAGTGAGATCCGGTGAGCGCGGCGGCCAGCCAAGATCACCTCTCAGGGAAATGAGGCGACCGGGAAACAGTTCCCTGAGAATGTCCATTGATCGTCGCGATGTGTGGGCGGTTGCCCCATCCTGTTGAAACCACACATTTTCCACGCCATTTTCTTCCATTTTGGGTCTAAGAAAATTTTCCAGCATGAAACAATAGCGGCTCTCACATTGGCCACGTTTTCAGGTCCTGTTGCTGTCCTGGGACGTCCAGGCGACTTCTTTTTCAATGCTGAACTCGTCTGTCTAAAATTTGACACCCACACTTTAATCGTAGCGTGATGTGGAACAGGATCATGACGCCCGAGTCCGAAATGAATTCGAAAAGCATGTTGTGTAGCAATTATCGAACCGCCGCATTCGATAAACCGCTCAATAACAAAAGCACGATGTTCACCAGACCAAGGCATGTAGACTACTGACAAATGGCATAAAACCGGCTTTCTAACGGTTTTTACCCCACTACTCTACCTGCTCCCTCTTTTGAGATAAAGGGATTTGAAATCGGATAGGTTTTTCTGCCCCACCCTGTATATAGGCTGTATCAAGATAATGGAACAGTGCATTTTATTCATTTATATGAAGAGTTACACAAAAAAGTGATTATGATATTTTGTAAGGCATATAGGGCGACACATTTTGACATAACCATTGGAATTTAAAGCCAGTGGTACTCAACTTATGGATCAATGTTCAAAGTTATTTCATTTCTATTTTAATTTTTTTAAGTAGGTTGAGCAAACATTTAATCATTACAGCAAAAGGAAATTATCTGTCATTTTCGTATGTCATTGTTATCCATTATTATAATTAACGTAATTTTTGTTACCCTTAATAATAATAATTAATTTAATAATGGCAGCAGATTCAACAAATACTGATTTTATTTATTGATGTGAGACCCATAAAAATTCATTCCTAGCGTGCAATTTATTTGCAGAAAGTTATTCTAATTACACAAGACTATATAGTAATCACACGAAATAAAAAAATAATAACGAAATTTGGAACATTTCGACAAATAATATAATGCGTTATAATGACATACAAAAATGACAGATAATTTTCTTCTGTTTTAATAGTTGAATGTTTGCTTGACTTACTTAAAAAAATAAAATACTAACTTTAAATTAATTTTTATCAAATTTTTCGCAATATGATATTATATTGTTGAATTCAGAAGCAAATTCTGTTAATAAAAAAATATATATGCCATTTAAAAAAAATATAACATTAATCCATAAGTTAAGTACCACTGGCTTTAAAATAATAATAGTTATGTCAAAATGTGTCACCTCTATGCTGTACACAATATCTTAATCACGTTTTTATGTAACTCTTCATATTCACGAATAAATAAATATATATAAAATAAATAATAAATTTATTGATCCTACTCGTTTGTTAATTTATAATTAATTTCTTCAGTAAACCGTTAAACATTTGTTAATTTTTTTTATTTCATTTTGATTACATATTGCTATTTTTGGGGTGATTTTCGCCATTTTCATACCTAATTTCTGCCGTTTTAAAGCAAGCAAAATTAATTTTGATTATTGATTCAGAGACAGACTACTCTACAACTTTTACTTGAAGATTATTTACTTAAAATAATTAGGGAAGCAGGAAATTACTCCATTTTAAAGTCGGGAATAACAAAGTGGTAACAGGTTCACCATTCTGATGCCATTCTATATATAATTACTGCTGTATTACATAACATGTATGTATTACTGGTAAACGAAATATTAGGGGATTTATATTAAATAAATTCACGGTTTAAGATTATAGTTTTGAGCTTTATTTTTTTTATTTCAATTATAAAAATGAATTCCAAAATAAAATTGATACAAAGATGACAAGAAAATTGGAAGAACAAACCATACTTTTTCTAAGATTAAGTTTTAAGTTTAAATAAAACACAGAACACAGTAACTTTGTTAATATCACTTTTTCTCTTTATTTCGTTCATGGCGAGTTGCTGATCAGTTCAGTGATTGCTACTCACCCTTTTCGTGAATGTAAATTATAAAGGGAAAGCACCTGTTAATTATTAGTCAGTCGAGGGCTTTGAGCACTAGCCACTCTTGTCACTCCGACCTGTAACATCTATTGTAACATGTCCCTAATTTATTTTCTGAAAGCAATTCCATGAAGCCAGTTACAACTCCAAGAGTCAGTATCGTATTTGCCGTGAGGTACCTTTTACCTGAATGGTTAAATCCAATTACGGCCACATTCTCATATGTGTTCCTAAGTTTCTTCGTCTTCTTCGCAGAATCGACAAATACTGTTTCTATACCTATCTTACATAAATGGAATTTCAGAGGACAATGATCAGTAAGGATGCCTGTCATAGTTCTAAGGTTCGTTTTGTTGAGAGTTAATAGCATTAATTGATAAATAAACGACATTGACAAAAATAAAGAGTACTTTACATATTACTTTAAGTTAAGTAACATAATTTTACTGGAAATAAAAGTATTATACGGCCAAGAAACAATTTAATAAACATGCATACATGTGTCCATGCAAAAAATAATTTGTGTTATTTATATAAAATAAACTAGAATTGTCTGGGCCACATTACATTTTTTTATTAACAAATTTAAAATTAAATCACAATCAATTCCCTCATAACACAATACTATTTTAATACATGACACATAGATAAATAAATAATAACATATATTAGATATCGTTCATCATACGTACGTAATAAATTATATTTAGTTATTGACTTATCTTTCAACATTCAGTGGCTGTACAATAACCCGGGAATGAAAACAATCATGGAGATTTTGGACATCAAAACTTTTATTTGGTGATGAAACTGAAAATCATTTATTTGTATTCAAAATTTTCTAAAAATGAATTTTTATATAAAAATATATATGTGAAAACGAAAAATTAAGATTGAAAGTGTTTTCATTGTCGTCCACAGGCTCCAGGATACTATGCAACCGGCTTCAGTAATACGTAATTTTCCCAATTTGATCTATGATGCTTTTATGTCTCACATGTTACGGGATGACCTAACATTACATAGACAACAGGTTTGTACGTGAATACACAATATAATGAGATCACAACGAAATAAAAATAAAATATAAACTATAATATACACGAGACTATACCGGGTGTCTATTTGAAATCTGTAATATGTTTAATACAATGTTAATTTTTTTGCTGCAGTTAGTTACCTATTAATTTTAGACAAAAATGTTTCAAATAGAGGTTATAGATAATAAAATTATACAAATAAATCACTGATCAGATTGTATTTTGCACGTTTTGTAACGTGTATAATCAAATTTGAAATTTTATAAATATTACTCATTTTTAGTGTTAGTCATGCTATTGACACATAATTACAAATAAATGCATAATGTTTGAACTGTCAGAATAATACCATTGAATTATTTGCAGATTCTCTTCTTAATAAAAACGTTCTTTTTATAAACCAACACGCAATAAAGAGTAATATAATAGTTACGGAATCTCTTTTATAACACAATTGAAATAAATTATTATCTAACCTAATAAACTATTTCTTCTGACAATAGTGACTGTTCAAACATTCTGCATTTATTAGTAATTTTGTGTCATTTCCATAGCTAACACTAGAAATGAACAATATTTTTTATAAAATTCCAAATTCGGTTTTACACGTTACAAAACGTGCAAAATAAAATCTGATTGTGATTAGTGATTTAGGTGTATAATTAATAGATAACTAACTACAGCGAAATAAAAAATAAAAACATTGTATTCCCTATATTACGGATATCAAGTAAACACCCGGTATGTGAAATGAATATTTTATTGAAACAATTGAGAGAAAATAATTACCATTACCAATAACAATAACAACACATAATTTAGTAAAAAAGTAGTTCTAATAATTCACTGTACAGCTATGTTTTTCTTTACTTATTAATAATTAAGCTTGTTAATATACTTTTCATTATTTGTTTAGTATCAATATCTAAATTATGTATTAATGCATTAATGTACACAGTGTCTCACGAAAGAATGTCATTATTTAAACCAAATATGTATTCATTTATTCTTTATAATTTTAGCAAAAAAAATCTAATAACCATATTTCCTACAGGTGTTCCCCCCTTTTGAAGATGGCCTAAGAAGTGTATACCTTGGTCTCATCCTTAAAAACAGTTATACAAAAAAATTTGTAACTTGGTATATTAGGTACATCATTTTAGTAAGTTACTGAAGAGTGGTGGAGGTAAACAATGAAAACTTTTTATTCTTAGGGATTAATCAGTTTTTTAACTTCGTTTGGAAGTCCTCTTATTTTCAAAACAAGGTACTCTCTCAATTAAATCGATATAATTAAATTTAAACAATTTTTTGGTCATAAATATGGCTATCTTTTTTAAAACCTACGTTATTTTTTTAAATCAATAATAATTAAATTTTTACTGACCGTAAATAATACAAACTAAACATAAATAATGTAAGCAAACCACAGAAATGTAATTTATTGAAAAAAAAAACCCTACTCATAGTAAGTAATCATTATTTATCAAGAGAGCCATGATTTCGAGTTTTATTGAAGATATTACATTTTAGTTGTTTTTTTTTCCATTATTTAACTATAATTCTTTTAATAATAAAATTTATTATTTAAAGAAGTAGGTTATTACTCATTTTAATACATATATTAAAATCACTAACATGACCGCAAAAAAATTATTTAATTTCATTGGGGTCCTATACCAATTTATTTTCTTTATTTCTGTTCCAATTTATTTTCTTTATTTCTGTCCGAACAGGATGAACTAAGAATTTTAGTGCAAACGCGACTTAAAAATTTCCGTAATAAGCAAGATATGAATTTTTAAAGTTCAGAATTTGTTGCGTGACGTAATAGATTTTCACCAGTGGTCGACAAACTGTTAGTTCTAGAGAGTACAAATGTTTCATGTTCGCATAGCTGAAATATTTTTATGTATAAACTTATAGGTTATATTCATGAAGAAATTATTATTAAGCATAAATAACAAAATGTATTTTTTTTCCTAATAAATTATAGAACATTGAAACAGTTTGACCATTGTTTTACAATATTGTGATACAAACTAAGGCGGTGGATGACGCAAGTGTTTTTCCATTAGTGATTTCACGGTAGGTGGGCGAAAGAGGCGCGCGAGTCTTGCTTTTAAAATCAGGCAACCAATCAAATTGCAAAGACCTATACGTCATTCTAATTATTATCTTCAATCACTTGTAGTTTGCGAACTAATTTATTTATTGATTTATATATTTATTTATATATTTATTTATAGAACTACCCAACAGGCTAGCCAAATGAAGGGTAGGAAAAAGTAAATATTATACAACAGTTAACTTATTTTATGATGCATATAATTTTGGAGAATTTTGGAAAGTCCAAACAGAAAATATCTATAGTGGAAAATTTGGTATTATAAGTGTGACACATTTTGTATATGGGTGACAACATTAAACAGTTAGTTCGAGCTAAGGGCAAGTAAAATGTGAAACTACTTCTGGTACGGACAATGGAAGTATGAAAATGAAGGGGAATTAATATTTAAACAAAATTCTTTCACTAATACACTGCTAATATACATTAATTTACGTATATTTTCGCATTCTTATCTAAGATAGTTAAAATATGACTATGGTATAATAACCCATTATATCGAAAATGGTACATTTTGTCAAAATAAGAGAACATTTTTTTTAAATTCGGAGGATTTTGTAATCGTGTCAAACAGATTTATAATGAAATTTGGCAAAACATTCGTTTTCAATAAAATTATTCTTTAATATATTTTTTACCAAATTTGTTTAAAAAAAATGATAATAATTTATGATCGTATCAAACAGGCTTAATGCTTAAAGGGAGGTGTAAACCAAAAAAACAACTCTGCACTAAAAAATAGAAAAAAAATATCTAAGAACAAAAATGAAAACCGTTGCTTGTTAGGAACAATACTTCGTCAGATATTCAACCGCGAATATGTGACAACTAGCGGGTGACGTCATACCAACACGAGTCTGTTGAGCTAGCTAGCCCGCTGTACATGAGTATATTTTCGCATTCTTATCTAAGATAGTTAAAATATGACTATGGTATAATACCCCATTATATCGAAAATGGTACATTTTGTCAAAATAAGAGAACATTTTTTTTTAATTCGGAGGATTTTGTGATCGTGTCAAACAGATTTATAATGAAATTTGTTATAGAAGTGAATATCCTATTTGGCAAAACATTCGTTTTCAATAAAATTATTCTTTAATATATTTTTTACCAAATTTGTTAAAAAAAATTGATAATAATTTATGATCGTATCAAACAGGCTTAATGCTTAAAGGGGGGTGTAAACCAAAAAAACAACTTTGCACTAAAAAATAGAAAAAAAATATCTAAGAACAAAAATGAAAACCTTTCCTTGTTAGGGACAATACTTCGTCAGATATTCAACCGCGAATATGTGACAGACTAGCGTGTAACATCATACCAACACGAGTCGGTTGAGCTAGCTAGCCCGCTGTACATGAGTACGGTTGCGTAGTTTGGGTTGTGTATCTCTTACAAGAACATAAAATTTGGTAATAAGTCCTTTACATATTTATTTCCAGTTATCAATTTTAAAATGTAAACTGTACACTGTATGGTTATGATTGGGAGTTTTTTCCAAGCTTTATGTCGTTGGGGATTCTTTTCTTTCCAGAGAAAAAATATATAATGTTACGGTTGAATTCTTTAAGTTGTTATTACAATCAACTACACAGCAATTAGGCATGTTCAAACAACAAATAGCGAAGAATATATATCATGTTTTAGTAACTTTATAATAACTACACAACTCAACTACGCAACTGTACTCCTTATACAGCGGACTAGCCAACCGACTCGTGTCGGTATGGCGTCACACGCTACTCTATCACATATTCACAGTTGAATATCTCATATTGTCCCTAGCAAACTGAGGTTTTCATTTTTGTACTCAGGTATTTTTTTCCTACTTTTTAGTGCACGATTATGGTTTATAAGCCATTACACAGGTACTTAAACTAATTGTCTTAAATTAGTCAATAATTTTGTTTTTAATAGAGTATTTTTGATTATTGATGTCATTTCTGTTATCTAGAATAGTAGTTAGCAACCCAATAGAACTGATTCCTAGTCCAACAATAAGTGAAGTAGTGTAATCTATTGGTTACAACGTAAAATACCCGTATTAACTTGCTTCACTATTTCAATAAAATGACATCGTATGCTACTTTCAACGGCTCATTCATATATACCTTGTAAATTAATAGTCTAAATGCGCGTAGACAAGACGTATTTTACGTAGCATAGATCACCGGTACAACTCTGCTCTTGAATCATTTTGAAGAACTTGGTACGACTATACATACAGTATTGGCCATAAGATAGCAACTTTTAAAATTTTTCATTTAGTCTCAAGTAAAATGAGGAATTTTAGAAATAAATTACAGGATTAACGTGCCCTTAAAACAAGTTTATTCGACGTTAAAATAAACTATATTGAATTTATAAAATTTATTTAATTTGTATAACTTTGATTTTGGTATGAACATAAAGATAGCAACCATTTGCATTTACTTGTTTATTTTCTGAATTTCAACGTGTATATTATGTAATTGGCCGACCCAGGTGGAGTAGCGGTAGCGCAATCGCTTCACGCTCCAAGGGTCCTGGGTTCGAATCCCGGATAAGGCATGGTTGTTGTGTGTGTCTTTCATCATTTCATCTTCATCAACGAAAGGTATATAAAGCAAATGTTATAAAAATATTAGGCAAAAAGTCACCCCCATACACAATTGTAATAAGTTCGATGTAACTTTAAATACAATAAAGAATTATTATTATTATTATTATTATATTATGTAATTGTTTAAAAAATATATATTTGTATTAATAAATTTTGGGTCGTAATAAGACTGTATCCAGTGAGATTCGAAAATTAATAATCCCATCGTATGAAAATTGATTTCACAAAATGAAATTTCAAAAACATTTATTTTTCCTAAGTCATCGCGTATAATAAGCCGTTTTCGAAGTAAAGGTACTATTACGCCTTTACAATACCTTGTTGACTAAAAAAAACCTGTAAGTAGACAGACAAAATTATGAAAAATAATTCGTTAATAAAACTGTTTTGTCGCACGAATTTTTTTAGGACTTTTACCAAATAATAACAGCGATAAAATATATTCAAGAACGGTACGAAGACGATTACTTGGTAAAAAACTTTTTATAGACGTCGACCAACAAAAAAATCATTTCTTTCAAAGAAGAACGTGAGGCCCAATTAGATATTACGAAAAAACTTGAAACTGGACAATTGACACGTGGAAAAAATAATATTTACTAATGAATCGATGCTTAATTTATTTAGAAGTGATGGAGTATGTCACTTACGAAAACCTGGAACCAGGCGCGCCTGGTTTTTAAATCTTGGGGGGGGAGGAGGTACAGGGGCACACACACACACACACACACACACACATTATATACAGAGTGTTTACCGCAAAACCGGAACATAGGACTTTAGCATGTAAAATGATATTTTCACAATTTCTTGCTTCCCTAATTATTGTAGGTAAAACTGTTTCAAATAAAAGTCGTAGAGCTAAAAATTCTACATTCTGAATCAATAAACAAATCACCACAAAAATAACGATAGCCATGGAATTGAAACAGATAAATTAACAAATGTTTGACGTTTTACCCGCCAAGTTAGGTTACATGCATTTAATAAATAATTGAAATTCGTGAAACCAAATTTTGTCAATAATAAATATTTTTATCGGTAAAAATGTACAAGACCTAAATATTGAAAAATACAACATAACATGGTTAAAAATCACTTAATTTTGTACATTTTATTTGATAATTGACAACTGACAAGTGATATTTTTTTCGTTTTTGTGAACTAGGTTTGCATTCTGACCAATCCAAAGGCAGAATTTATATCCTTATCCAAACCTACGCTATTTTCTTACGTGAAATGAAGTATAAGTATTATTTGTAATACCTGATCAAGTAAATAATTATCTATTAATTTAAATAAATATTTATTGACTTTAACAGAAATAACAAATAATAATAACTTGACAGTTAAATCGCTAACATTTGTTAATTTTTAGTTTCAATTTCATGGCTACTTATGGGGTGATTTTCGACATTTTCATACTTAATTTCCGCCGGTATAGAGCATGCTAAATTAATTATTGATTTAGATGCAGAATTTTAAGTTAACTTTTATTTGAAGAATTTTTACCAAAATAATTAGGGAAGCAGGAAATTACGAAAGTATGATTTTGCATATTAAAGTCCGGTGTCGCGGTTAACACCCTGTATGTGTATATAGTTTTTCGATATTTGCGAAAAAAATGCATAGGTCACTAGATATAGACGACAATGTAATTTTTTTCCTTTTTTGTATTTTTGCAAATAACTTTTCATTGTGAAATAATACTGGATTTTAATTTGCACATCGTTAAGGCACTTTTTTATGTTCTTTCGAATGGCGATGCTCAATTTTTTTTATCACTGTTGATTTTCGAGTTATGATGTTTTAAGTTTTAATTTCATATTGGAAAAGAGATTTTTTCCAACGGTGTCTATGTTCATATGTTTCAAATTGAGCAGTTCATTCAAAAAGGGACATGTCCACAAAAGTTAATTTTTGAGATATCGCAAAAAACTGATAGCACATACTTCCTACAAGTTAAAATTATAAATAAAATATGCAACGTACAGCTCAATGAGATGATAATAATAGGCAGACTAGTTTCGTAATTAAACTGTTGTGTTCGGTATAATCACAAAAAAAACTTTTGGATATGTCTGAATTTGCATGAACAATTCAAAAATGTCTGGTTTTGTTTGAACATGTTCTGGACATGTCTAGTTCTGTATGAAAATGTGCTGGATATGTCTGCATTTGCTTGGATATTCATAAGTTCAGAAGAGTACATAATTAATGTAACCATTATTTAAACAAAAGTACATTATTGCAATGAAAAAAAAAGAGAACAAAAAAAATAAATTCAAAACAAGCTTACATATGTAAAGCATGATCAGTTTGTAAGCAGTCACAAATCCCTTCATCTGATTCATCTTCTTTGCTTATTCTACTTCAGCATTTCCATTTCTTTCTTCTTCACACCCACAAAAAATGTCTTTTTAAACTCTAATCTGGGCAAATCTTCCCAAGTAGCATGCCCACTATTAAAATGATTTTTCCAATAGGTTTCTTACATCAGTTTTTTTGCAATTGATATAGAATTTTCAAGAGGCAACGTGGTTAGTTCAAAGTTTTCATCGGTGCATTTTCTTTTAAGCAAATTAATAAAACTATTACCTGTATCAAATCGGAAAAATGGATTTCCTTTTATACAGTATTCTATTTTTGCGGTCCTTCTTTAGATGATTTTTTTTTAAATTCCTGTATTTCATCTATTTTTGTTTTTATACATTTTTAATAGTCCTTTGACGTCATATTACTCCTAGTCCTGGCCTAACTTTTTAACATTTCCTACTTCTGCATAAAATTTATTGTATTTTTCTGGATTGGCAATGACGTCATGCTTCTTCAAAAAAATACAAATTATACAAAGACTTACTGGCATTATAATGGTAAACTAGAAATCTGTAATACCACTAAAATATAATATACCTGTGAATATACCGCATAGAGGATATGTCTTATTTTATTTTAGAAATATGCTATAATGGTAAAGTTATTGGATATGTCTTGTTTTGTAAAATTTTAAATTATTCTTGGATATGCCTGGTTTTGTGCGGACACCTCACTTTACATATTAGATTACTATGGGATATGTATAGTTTTGACAGATTATGAGTTGTGCGTCCGCAACGTCCGCAATAATAGGGATGGCAGCGTATAAAATAAAATGTATTGTAACGTTTTATTTATATGGGTGAAGTGTAAACATAAGAGAGGTATTATTAGTTAAAATAATACGTTTATTAAACGATAAAATAATTAAGATGAATATTAAACAGATAATAAAAGTAACTAACACTATGATTAAATAATTATAAACACGAAGAATATTAGAGAAATACTTAAACACTAAGATTATTTATTTAAACAACATTTATATCACTATATTTATTCATATAACTACATTTATTTATGTTAACAACTCGTAGACTGTTTATTTATATCACCGACTTCATTACTCGTTGCTTCTATATCATAGACTATCTCTCCGCTGTCATTCAGACGGTATTTATACAGCCTAGCGTCCTTCTAGAACCCTCCGGCGCCACAGTGATACTGAGTACAAAAGAATTAGGTCAACGGTGCAATTAACACGTCTCGGTGGTCTGTCGCCGGGGATTGCATCATCTGGGAAATTCCGGGATTACGTCATCGCTCTGGTACATTCTTTCAGTAGTGGTGCTCGTATACTCTTCTCTCAGGGGCGCACGTCTCAGTATAAAGGAGTATAATACGTACGTATAATATGTATGAGTATATAAAACTACTGTATATTATACATTTTATATAATATATTATACATACGTGATATGCATTTTATACAGTTCATGTATTATACATACGTATAACGTATAATACTATATGTATGTATGAAATGATATAATATTAAACAACACCAAATCTTTTTATTCTGTTCAAAAGGTATAATAAAGTATGAAATGTATAATACTTTATGTATTATACCGGTATAATAACATCCATTTTATAAGAACGTGTTATACTTGTATACGTTTTCAGTTTCGTCTTTGTCAGATTTAGCCGTGTAGTCGTGTGTTTTTATTGCCTAAAGTGCGTATAATTTAGTCATAAGGTTTAAAGATCAACGTCTTCCCGATGAGCATTCTTTAAATGAATTCAAGTATAGTTTTCGTCAAGTCAGTACTAAAAAGTACATGCTACCTTGCATCGTTATCTCACACTTAAGTCTACTGCACCGCAACACTTTTTTAGAACTTATTACCAAATGCAGCAATGGTATAGTAATACAAAGAATCCTCAAGATTGGGGTTCGATGAAAAAGAAATTTAGGTTGTTCCCTATTACTACCAAAAAAGAAGGTGATCACAAACTCTTAAAAAAAATAAGCTGCAAGTATACACAAAGGCTGCAAAGCCGCATGTAGTTGTAGAAAAGCCGGACTAAGATGTTCCGTCATTTGTTCCGGATGTCAAGGTCAATCGTATACAAACGATACCGACACACAGTTTAATTGAAGACAGGGACCCCTTTAGACCGTCAACTATAAAACAAACAAATGTAATACTTTCGCAGTAGAAAATAAAACTATCAGAGATGAGTTCTATAATTAAATAAGAAGGTGGATTAGGTTTATTAGAGACACCACTTTAAAAAAAAAATGAGCCAAACGCTCTACCGCAAGGTGGTGTGGAAACGAGCGCATAATTGTAAACGCCGATAGTTTATATATTTGTAGTTTAAAAATCTACAATAAATATATTCATCCAGACTTTAATAGTGAAAATTAAGCGTGGTAGCAAGTAGAGAGCGTGGTAATGGATACAACACGCGAATTCCCCCGCCTGTAGCTCATAGGATATTGATATTACGTAAAAATGTGTATAAACCTTTTCGATAGAGAAATTAGTTTAATTTTGATATTGACATTATTTGTCGCAGGAGAATCCAGAATCGAGTTACCGGCAAAAAAAGCATTTTTCGAGCGATATTTCGGCAAAATTGGGGGTGTTCTAGGGGATGCGCGAGGGGTATAATGATTATGTATAAAGAGGCCTACATTAAACCGATTCCAATAGTTAAATCTTTTTCCCGATTTAAAACGATATTTACGTCTGTTGAACTCCCTGACGACAGGTCTAGTATAGTATTGTGGAGGATCTGTGATGATCTGATGTCTGGGGATGCTTTTCATAGTATGGTATGAATCCTTCATACCAACACAGAAGGAATAATGGATATTTAAGAACATGAACATACCAGGGATTGTGATGGAGCCTTATAACAGATGAATATATACCTCTGCTGAAAGATATATTTTCCATCACTATAATGATCCAAAGCATACTTCGACACATAAAAATTGGTTCAGAGTCAAAATAATGTTATGACATGGCCATCGCAGTCTCTAGATAAGTTTTGCTCAGTGTCTTAAGAAGATCTTTTAAGTTGACAAGGATGTAATGTTAAAATTACTAACCCATGCTGAAACGATACAAAAAAGTAATAAATACTGATAGATATTACGCTAAATATTTGAAATTCTAACTTTCATATCAATTTTTAAGATAGTTGTTATCTTTATCTCCAGACAAAGTGTTACAAATTAAATTTTATAAATTCAATATAAGTTATTTTAAGGTAGAATAAACTAGTTTCAAGGGAACATTAATCCTGTAATTTATTTTTAAAATTCTCCTTCATACTTGAAAATTTTAAAAAGTTCCTATCTTTATGTTCAATACTGTATGTTAATTTGGAGATTTTTGCTTAAAATTATTCAAACAAAATATGATTGAATTACTGAAATTCTTTCATGAGATACCGTGTATACAGAGGCACATAAAATCATGCTGTTTCAAGAAATCGCTGATTTGATTAATATTAATTTGTTTAGTTCAATATCTTTGATTTGTTCTTGTTCCTTATCGTTAGATGCAGATTTTTTTTTCTGTACAAAAAATTTCTTAACTCTGCTTTTGCAAAAAAATAATTAGAAGAGACAATATTTGGCCATTTCAAAATTAATACGGTGCGTCTTCCGATGCACCAAACCGTATATTAATTCCGCTGTATAAAATACAAACCATTGTTCCTTGAAGACACCATTTACAAACAACAAACACCTGTTTCATTTTAAGCGCGTGCATTTAAGTAGGTCACCATGTTTATTTCCTTTGACCATTGCCTGAGCCTTTGACCGTGTCCGAGTTTCTATTTGCGTAATCGTCCCATCTTAGTGTCCAGCAGTTCAGCGGTATTTGTTATACAAACCTGCCTAGAATTTAAATTAATAAGCTATTCAACGTTTGTTCAACCAAGAATCGCCAATAGAACGACATCAATGATATAAATAGCACAAAGATCAGAATGGGATACATGGAAACGGAATGAATAATATTTGCCTGTTTATATTGAAGAGAGGTAAATAAAGATAAAATATTCTATGAAGATAAGTTAATGAGGATAAAATATGATAGGGTGATTTATAGCGAGCGTAATAAACTTTAACAGTTTATTGCTGAGGTAATTTTGAAAAATGGCATATAAACATAGGTCTTATTCATTCTAATTAGCAAAATACAAAAAGTCAAAATTTTATAAATATGTAACAATTAATTTTTAAATTAATATCTAGTTGTAATATAATGAGGTATTTCGATATTTGACCTTGATTAAATTTAGAAAAAAAAGAATATATTAATAGAGTTGAAAATGATATTTAATTTTTTAAATATTAATAGAATTCAAGAAAAATGCCACTAAACATTATGTAACCTGTGCGTAGTATTACAAGCAACTAACTAGAACAAAAGATATAGGGCTGATCAGGGTTTCTTTCAGTGGGGGGGGGGTCAGGAGAGTCACCCCCCCCCCCCGAAATAAATTTCTATGTAATATTCTGTAATTAGGGTGTAAAGATCATGTTGAGTAATAAATAATTCTGAAAAAACTTAAATGTTTGTTTTCAAGCGTTCATTCCATCTTTGATCGCCATCGCCGAAGTATTATTATTTATTAAACATCCATCAAATACAATCTCAGAGTGAAATGATTATAACATCTCGCAACTTCCAGGGGTGGAAACTAAAGCAAAATTTGATAAGTTATTCCAAGAATTCACGTACTTATTCTTGCGTTCGGACAAATTTTATTCCGCAATTCGGATTAAAGAGTTCTTGTCCGGATTACCATATTTCTACACGATGTTCGGATTACTGGATGTTCGGATTAACGTGGGGTCGGATTAAAAGGTCTCTGCTGTATTCATAATTGTTAAAAAAGTTATTTAAAATTAAACAATCATATTTACAGTAAAATTTTTGAAAGATGTCCGATCAAGGGCACCTGTATCACGAACGAATTAACAAATAGGCATACATTTATCTCTTTCTTTTGCAAAGCCTGTAAGACTGTGTGATAAGGATGGATATAACACGCTTGTCTTTCAAAAATTCATATTGTTTCGACTAAGTTAGGACATTCCATTTATAAACGATGCTCGTTGTTGATAATACTTTCGCTGTAACGTAAGTTTATTTATTAATTCAGATACATTACCTGGATTCATAGCCGTACGTATAACGTTATATTCTGTCAGAGTCACTGACACTGACATTGTGTCAGTATCTTATTTTTAACATATTTGCATTTGCTTATAAACTTACTAGTTGATTTATTTTTGAATTTTGAATGTTTTTCCTGTAATATATATTTTTATAATAATAAAATAACAGTAGTATCTTACGTACCCTCATAAAAACTAAGCAAACGACACTACTGAATTTGTCATGATGGGCGGAGTAAAAATCTGAATACATACAATTCGTAGACAACCTTGATCGGACATCTTTCAAAATTTTTACTGTATTTCACTATATTTATTTATATAACTACATTTATTTATGTTCACCGCTCGTAGACTATTTATTTATATCACCAACTATTCATTCTTCATTCACGATGCGTGTCTTAAACATAATGTCCCGCTGGCTTCCTTGACCGTGTTTATATAGCCCGCGATAATAACATCGAATACAAAGGAATCAGCCCACCAGAAGTAATTAGACAGGTATAGACAGGTTTGTGTTTACCCCGCCGAGATTACGTCATCGCTCGAGAACTTTCTACCAGTGGCGGCGGTCGCATTCGGGCGCGTCGGACGGACGCGTGCTACACTGCCCCCTCCTTTAGATTGTTTCGTTCCGGAATAGTTCTCGATGACGAAATCTGCACGTATTACCCTTGGTGCATTTAGAAGTCTTGAAGAAATGACAGCTGATGGTCTGCTCGAGTTCTTCTTTCTGTCCGTTAAGGTTAAAGCTGCAGACGAGAACTTCAACGCCTGTGTAGCGGAACAGGACCTCTAACATGTTTCTTACAATCCTCCAATCCAAACCATTTAGTCCACATAGCGTTTTCCCGATGGATGGACCTTGGTTAGCCAGTTCTCGTTATCGTCCAAATTTCGTCTTAAAGACTGAAGCTATGCCGCGTGACTTCTTTAAGTCTTCTAATACGCGGTGCTCCAGCGAATAATCTGCAGACACGGTGAACAGGTGAACTCGATGTTCTTCTTTCGTCACGCCATACCACTCCTTGTGACCAAAGGAATACTTTTCCATGGTCTTCACAAGTCGGTTCCTGAACTATGATCCGACGAACCGTTGCTCCATGATGGTCTTCATAGATGTCACCGGCCAAAGGAGCTAGCCGATTAAAGTGTACTACTCTCAACTTTCCGGTAGGTGCTTTCTTAATATATATTACGTCGTTTATTCTTTTAAAGACCTCATAAGGACCTTCCCAATGATAAACCGCGACCCCTTTGTGGATTGTAAAACTACACTATATGCCCAGGTTGGTATCCACTTTTTTTCTGTCTTGATATCATACTGGTCCTTCATTTGGCTGCTAGCAGTTTGATTGTTCGTGAGTATTTTTCATGGATGTCATCCATTCTTCTCCGTAAGTCCGTAACGTAATCTTCCCCGGCCAGATCTTCCCCAGGTTTACTACCGAACACCAAGTCGCATGGTAAGCGCAACTCACTCACAAATAATATGTTTGCAGGAGTTTGCCCTGTTGTTTCATGCACGGATGAACGATAAGCCGTCAAGAACAGATGAAGATGTCGGTCCCAGTCTTTTTGGTGGTTGGTGACTACCTTCAACATATATCGGTCGATCGTTCTATTCATTCGTTCAACCGTGCCATCGAACTGCGGATGTAATGCTGTTGTTCTCGTTTTATTAATTCCTAATATCTTGCAAATATTTTGGAAAACGGCGGACTCAAAATTTCTTCCCTGATCGGTGTGAAGTTCATGTGGTACACCAAACCGGCATATACATTCTTTGACTAAGGTTTCAGGGACCGTGATGGCTTCCTGGTTGGGTAATGGATAGACTTCTACCCACTTCGTGAAGTAGTCCATGACAATCACGATGTATTTATTTCCGTCGTCACTTTCTGGAAATGGTCCGGTACGACAATGGCAATGCGCTCAAATGGACTGCCAACGTTGTATTGACGCATTAGAGCTCTTCGTTGTCTATGCGGACCGTTGTTTCCAGCGCAAGCCACACATTTCTTGCACCAGTCTTTAACATCCTCCTTGCAGTTAATCCAGTAAAATCGCTGGCGCAATCTTTCTAAAGTCTTGTTGACTCCAAAATGAGTTTTCTTCTCAGTTCCATCAGCATTCTCTGCTACATGCTTTAATAGGCCATCCTCAATCACCATGGAGCCTATTGCGTCCAGGTGCAACGTCTTCCCATATTGGTTTGCTCTCTTCTGTTTTCCATTCCAATATGATTTTCAAAGTTGGGTCATTTTCTTGGTCTTTGCGTAGTTAATCGGGCTGCCAACTATCGTCGACTACTTTTATTCTGGCGATGGTGGAAATTTTCTCTTCCACTCGACTACAATGCTTTCATTCATCTTGGCATGGTCTTATAGACAATGCGTCGGCATTACGATGGCTGGTAGCTATCCTGTGTTCGATTTTGAAATCGTATTCTTATAGTCTCTCAATCCAACTGGCCACCTGACCTTCTGGATCTTGAATTGTAGCAGCCATTTTAAAATACCATGGTCAGTTCTTATATTCTTCCGTATAAATTAAATGCTCCACGGATTTCACGACTGCCAAAAGTTCTTTTCTGGTAACACAATAATTCATTAAGCAATAACCTTCTCATGTCCATGTTGTTTCTGGGAAATAACGCCACCAATTCTAACGTTGCTGGCATCTGTATCAACTCTTCTTCAGGTAAAGGATAACTTAGGACAGATGCACTTGTCATTGAATGTTTCAGTTCTTTAATCGCAATTTTACAGTCTATTTCCTAGATAAATCTCCTTCTTTCTTCGGTAAGCCTTGTCAGTGACTTAACTATGTTGGCAAATCCAGTTACATATCGTCGATAGTAAGTACACAAACCAAGGAAGCTTCTAAGTTCGTATTTGTCTCTAGGTCAGATACCGGCCAGTCTCTCACAGCTTTCATCTTCTCCAATTCAACTGCAATACCCTTACTAGAAACTATCCAAGGCAATGACCTTCTTTTTCGAACAGATGGCACTTCTTTGGACTGAGCTTCAAATTAACCTGTCTTAATCTTTAGAAAACCTCTTCCAAATTCTTCATGTGATCCTCGAACGTTTTTCCTACTACAATAATATCGTCGAGATAAACTAAACATGTTTTCCAAGATAGCTGCCAATATTGTTCCCATGAGTCGTCCAAATGTTGCAGGGACATTTCAGAGCCCAAATGACATTACGGTAAATTGCCAGAGTCCGTTACCGATGGTGAAGGCTGTCTTCTCCTTGTTTTTTTGCATCCAAATCTACTTGCCAGTATCCGCTCTTTAGATCCAGAGTGGAGAAAATCTCCGATCCAGCCAAAGTGTTAAGATTCGAACTGGAATTACCTGGCTGACTTAGACCAGTGTTTTTCCGACCACTCCAATACCAGTTTTAACGTTGTCATTTCTGGACTCAAGCATAACAATACTTACCTCACAGAAACTACCATCTAAATGTGCTTCCACGATAGTTTCACTTCGTTCTGGCAGGGTAACGTCTTCGGCCATTAGTACGCGCACAGCCTTGTCGTCTCGTGGATTTAATACGAGTTCTTCTTCATTCACCATCATCACTCCCTTCTTCAGGTCAAGCTTAAAACCGTCCATACCGAGTATTAATTCAACTTCAGCTACCCCCGCACGATGTTTAAAGGAGGTTTTTCCAATAGTAATGGTGACATTCAATTCTCCTAATGCGGTAGCTTGGTCACTGTGCGTAAAACGTAGTCGCCACTTAGTTGGTTGAAGATCCTGTCGCACCTGTATCCATCAGCATTATCAGTGGCCTTCCGTTAATAGAGCCATCCACGTAGATGCTATTGGCTTAATGATGATGAAGAGATGCGACTGATGGATTGTGGGACTGCTAGATTACGGGTCGACGATTGCCCCTTCGCATCAATTCGACTTAGTTTTCCGACTTTTTTCCATCTTTTGTAGATTCCGTCTTCTTTTGCACTTTTCTACAGTCTATATGGATGACCCAGTTCGCCGCAATTCCAACACCGGAGTATCTTTCTTCCAGTAAACACTTCACTTACAATTCGTTGCATGGTCTCTTGTAGATCTTCAGTGTTTTCATTTCTTTCCGCATCAATATGTCGCGATTGTTTACGTGAAGCTTGTTTAGCAGCTTCATGTTCTAAAGGATATGACAGTGCGTCGATCAAAGTTTTTGGGCGAGCCAGTCTCAGTGCTGGCTGAGTTTCCCTGTCTCAAACTCCGTAGATAAATGATTGAGTGGCCAGGCACTCCAAAACGCTGTCAGGAGCTGTAGGACGTGCGAGACGAACCAAACGGGCTATGTCCAGCTGCGTCTGGTATACCTGGTCCAGATGCGCATTGCCATATCGCATATCCAACCGCTTGACTAGTTGGTCGTAGCCTTCTTGTTCGTCTTCATTCAGCGTTTGTAGAATGGCAGCTTCTCCGATAAGGAGATAGTCAACGCTGTGGCCTTCTAGGTGGACGTTACAGCCGCTTAAAATTGTTTTAAATAGTACGGCCACGAAGATTTTCCATCAAATTCCGGTGTTTTGATATGCATTGTTATGCTAGGATCAGATTTTACTATTTTCTTTTCTTCTAGTAGACCTGCCTTTGCTACATCGGAATTTAACATTGACGGCGATGTAATTTTGTGAAAATATTCTCGTATTTCTTCAATCTTCTTGTCATACTCATCTTTTAAATTCTTCAAGTCTTCATCAGTTTTTCTAGAATATTCTGGAATTTTCTTCTGTTTTTCTAGAACTCTATAAGTTTACTAGACGATAATTAAT
Source organism: Harpalus rufipes (assembly GCA_951394225.1). NCBI lineage: Eukaryota > Metazoa > Arthropoda > Insecta > Coleoptera > Carabidae > Harpalus > Harpalus rufipes. Next base: position 27,201,656 of record OX596275.1, on the reverse strand, counting down.
TAAGATAAAGATAATAAAAAAAAATTAACACTATGATTAAATAATTATAAACACTAATTTAAGACTAAGAATACTTAAACACTAAGATTATTTATTTAAACAATGTTTATTTAACTATGTTTATTTATTTAACTACATTTATTTATGTTCATCATTCGTAGAATATTTATTTATATCACCAACCGTTCATTCACGATGCGTGTCTTATAACAGAATGTCCCGCTGGACCGTGTGTTATATAGCCCGCGTAATTTTACTGTAACATTCTACGCGATAATAACATCGAATACAAAGGAATCAGGCCACCAGAAGTAATTAGACAAGTCTAGACGGGTGTCTTTACCCCGCCGAGGATTACGTCATCGCTCGAGAACTTTCTAACAGTGGCGGCGATCGCATTCAGGCGCGTCGGGCGGACGCGCGCTACAATATTAAGAAAACCCAATGTGAAAATTCCTTATATTAAGCAAGATATGATTATTTAAAGTTTTGCAATGAGTTGTGATGTCACCCGCATTCGAGTAAGTACGAGTACGATCATTGAATAAATAATCTACTACAAGAACGGCAAAGTAAGCCAAATATTCCGTAACGTTGAAAATGTACCGAACGCAGCAGAGCCATCAGCCATTCGATACATGAACTACTGAATACAATGTTAAGTGGAGTAAACTGCAAACTGTATTATCGATATTAATTTAGCAAATAATGGAAAAAAGTTTTGATATATAGTAGTAGAAAGAGACAACTAATCTACTAACGTATTAGATCTGTGTCAAGTCAAAAAAATTCTTCAGCCGAGAAAATGCGACCGGTTGAAGAAAATAAGCAAAGTTGGTGTAAAAAAAAAATGTTCTGTCGATATATTTAAATTCTAACAATCTTTTTAATATAAAAATGGCATCATTCCATAGTTTAATTAATAGTTAATTAGAATACCGCTAAATGCAACAAATTTCAATAAAGAATTAAATAAAATGATAATAATAATTTTTATGATAAGACATTAATGGCAAGGTTCAATAATAGGCTGGTCTCCCACCTAACCATACAAATCATTACACAATATTGCCAATTAATTATTATTTTTCACAATGTAAAAGTAATACAAATAAATCATTCAATAGATGAACTACTAATCTTTATATGTAAATTACAAAACAATATGCCAAATAATCAAATAAGAATAATTGTTTGTATAATACACAGATATTACCTATGCAAACAAATTTTTGATTCAAGTCTTAAACATGCTAGGGATAAGTTTTTTAAATCACATGGTATGCCATGGTGCCAAATAAGAAAAATCTGTTGTGGCCAGCACAATACCTCTCGCCACTTCCTTTTTACCTCTCGCTAAGAGAGGTATTGGATTCATGCTAAAAATCGCATATCCAGATTTTATTGAATAAGCACGTTTTAAGGTCCCTACAATCCGATTTTAACATTTTTACGATGATGTCTGTGTGTGTGTGTGTGTGTGTGTGTGTGTGTGTGTGTGTGGATGTGTGTGTGTGGGATGTTGGAAGGACGGTTACTCAAAAACTATAAGACTTAAAATTTGTTTAACAACGTATTTCCCAATCGGACATTCATGGGAAGATCTGAAAAGGTTTTGGTAACAATTGGACAACCGGAAGTAGAAGATTCTTGAAAAAAAATCTTCTAAATATTATTTTTTGAAAATTTTTCTTGATAATATTAAAGAAAAATAAATTCTCTTTCTGATACATTTAAATATTTTTATACATATTTTATAGATTTAGAGATAAAAGGAATATAATATATAAAATAATGTTGTAATTAATTTTACAACCGAAAGGATGCCATGAAAAATAGTTGCAAATTTAAATTATTTGTAACTGACAGATAAATGTCAGTGTCAGAAATAATGAGTAATGAAAGAAAAATGTATTTGGAGAATCCCTTAATTCTTGATCTGTGACTATTATGGAGATGACAAGTCTAGGTTGAAGGACTTAAATTTGTTTCAAACATTATGGGACAATGTACACCAGTACTGTAGACTAGAGTAACTTTGAATTGCGAAAAAGCTATCAAATTCTTCTCAAGTAAGTTGTAAATATTGACAAAATTACACATCGATATAAGAATAATCGGAGTGCAATCTATCCGTCACTTTATTAAAGGGAATTAAGGTTATTTAGATATAACAAGTATGAAAAAATAAAATGTAAAAGAAGATATATAAGAATAGATGCACAATCCAGATATATACATTTTAGACCGCCCAAAATTAATGTTTTTACTAGAAGAATATGAAGAGAAAGTAAGTAAGTTTATACGTCATAGACTTATATGAATATATTATTTGTATTTCTAAAAATATCCTTTGCTTTATGAATAGAGCCAGGTAAAATATACGGCGAGAGGTTATGTGCTGGCCACATCAGATTTTTTTGGTTACATAAGTATAGGGCGCGAACGGTAATGTTACATTTTTGGGCTTGACAAGCAAATGTGTGGGCCCGTTTCAGAATGATAATTAGTAATTATGTACATAGATGTCAAATGTTAGAATTTTTCATTAAAAATTTCAAGATTTTCTAAATTTACGTAGTTAATTTATCACCAGGAGTTTAAAGTTTACTTGTATGCCTTAGATATTTAACATTTAATTCTGCTCCACATGGAATTGGAAAATCACTAAATTTAGAATGAGAAATTATGATATTTGACATCTATATACATAATTACTAGCTATCATTCTGACATGGGCCCCCATATCTGCTTGTCAAGGCCAACAAAATCATATGATTGCTCGCTCCCTATTGTATTTAACATTTCTTGTATACCTACACTCTACACCAAAAATTCTACTTACGCATATATCTACGAGGTGTGTTCAAAAACTATCGCGAATTTTGAATTTTAGCGGGTTACGTATATTCGAATTTCGATCTTTTTGTGGCTTTATGTTGGTACTCATGTCTCTCACTTATGTCGACAAGCTCGGCCATTTTGAATGTTCACTTACTTGTTGACAGCTGCTTTGCTTGCACGTGTTTTGGATCGTCTTCGATTTTTACCTAATGTGCTTATTCGTTAAAAACTGACTATGAATTTTTTGACCAAGACAATATCTTTCTTATCTAAAGGCGACGGAACGTAGAAAAAAATAATTCATTTAAAATTTGTCATTGTCATAAAATGTTTTTATCAAAGAAGTTATTTCATTTCTACTCGTACTTCTTTGATAAAAACATTTTATGACAATGACAAATTTTAAATGAATTATTTTTTTCTACGTTCCGTCGCCTTTAGGTAAGAAAGATATTGTCTTGGTCAAAAAATTCATAGTCAGTTTTTAACGAATAAGCACATTAGGTAAAAATCGAAGACGATCCAAAACACGTGCAAGCAAAGCAGCTGTCAACAAGTAAGTGAACATTCAAAATGGCCGAGCTTGTCGACATAAGTGAGAGACATGAGTACCAACATAAAGCCACAAAAAGATCGAAATTCGAATATACGTAACCCGCGAAAATTCAAAATTCGCGATAGTTTTTGAACACACCTCGTATTCCATATATATTTAGATTGTTTAATTTTAAATTCATTTTTGATGAAGAAATTTTGTCCTCTTCTAATTTTTCGAAATGTTTCCAATTCTATTAATACATTAAGAAATAATATAATGTATGTACTTCCCAGAAAAAGTCTTCAGTAATGTCTTCGGATTTCTGACACTGACATTATCTGTCAGTTACAAACAAATTAAATTTTCAACTATTTTCCATGGTCATTCTTTTGGCTGTAAAATTTATTATAACAGATTATTTTACATACTATATTTCTTCTATCTCTAAATCTATAGAATATATTGTAAAATATTTAAATGTATCAGAAAGATTTATTTTTCTTTAATATTATCAAGAAAAAATTTCAAAAAATATTATTTAAAAGATTTTTTTTCAAGAATCTTCTACTTCCGGTTGTCCAATTGTTACCAAAACCTTTTCAGATCTTCCCATGAATGTCCGATTGGGAAATACGTAGTTAAAAAAATTTAAAGTCTTATAGTTTTTGAGTAACCGTCCTTCCAACATCCCACACACACACACACATACACACACACATCCACACACACACACACACACACACAGACATCATCGTAAAAATGATAAAATCGGATTGTAGGGACCTTAAAACGTGCTTATTCAATAAAATCTGGATATGCGATTTTTAGCATGAATGCAATACCTCTCTTAGCGAGAGGTAAAAAGAACCTTTTAATTTTGATTTTCTATAAGCTGGTAGGTGCAATATATTAATCATCGAACGTAACACACTCTTTTCGTTTAGCAATTGGCTTTACACAAATTGCCGAAAGCAATGATTATAAAGAAAATATTATTTTCAACATGCTCCGCAAAAAACAAAGAATTCACTACTAATAATTTTACACATATCAGTGATGTTATAAACACCGCAAAAATGATGTTTATAGATGCTCCGTTCCTAGAAATGCTGATCCCGGATTTAAAACAATATTTCAACCCATATAAATAAACAATGGTTCAATCCTGCTACTCAGGAGTCCGCCGTCATAGGGTAGATACGAGGTGTGTGTCGTTCACGGGCGACACCGACACTTGGCTAGGGGTGAAACGTCGAGCAAAACATTCTATATATTCCAATACGACTTATTTTTTTCATTATTTGTTTTAAATGAATGAATTTATTTGTCGATATGTACACAATATACAAAGTAACAACTGGGGGCAGACAGACAAATATTCATTGTCGTCCTCAGCATTGCATTTAATATGGAGCATATACGACTTATACAATAGTATACATTGTAATTGTATATTATGTCTATAGTTAACTCATGTGCATCAATACTTGATACACAAAAATAGTATCACAATGCTCTGCTCTGCTATTCTGCGACCAGCTTACCTACTTTATTTACAAACTTTTATATCGCTACTGCTACAAAATTAATAAATTCATATATATTTACTTTTGTAACCCAATATATAAACTAAAATTTTGGACAGACTTACTATTCTTTCTAATGAACATTTGCACCATAAGTTCTGTAGACTGTGTTGGTTATTATTATAGTGGAAGTTTATATAGCATGATTTGTTAAGATCATGTAATTTTAAAATATCTTGACAGCATATAGAATAATTGTTCTAAATATTGTGGCATCCTGCATAATTATTTTCGAAGTGCTCTTAATTTTTGTCATTGCTTTGTGATTTTACTCAGTGAAGTGTGGAATTGTTGTTCATATATCGCTCACAAGCGCATTGCAAAAATGAATACTGCGGCACATTGTTGTGTGTATTTCAATTGTAAAAATACAAGGAAAATATGTCCACAATTAACATTTTTTAAATTTCCTGTAGAAGAACACCGACAACAAAAATGGGTGCAAAACAGTGGAAATGTTAATTTGTTAAATTTAGAAACGGAACAATTACTTTTAAAAGTAATTTGTGAAAAACATTTTGATCCTAAGTTTATAATGAGTAGTAGTACAAGGCGCAGACTTGTGAAAGATGCTATACCATTTGACTTTTCTGATTCACATTTACAACCATCCTCATCCTCATCGAAAATGACAGAAGAACTTCATTTGAAACAACCTGTTAAGAAAGTTTATTCGAATATAATGTATGTGAGTAAACAATTAACAGAATCTGCTGAATCTTCATATCATGAAGGAGACGAAATTCATTTTGTCACACCACCCAAACAAAGATGCAAAGAAATAAAACCAACACCACCCGCAAGAAAAAATATATTTTCCATGTATGAAAGCTCATCTTCGCCGGAAATTACACCAAGGAAACGAAAACTGCTAAAGAAAATAGAGAAACAATCTTTTTCATTAGCCAAAAAGCGAGCACAAATTTTTAGAATGAGAAGGAAACTTTCAAAACTTGATAAAAATAATATAGTTAAAGATTTATTAAAACATAAATCAGAAGATGCCAAAACATTATCAAAAATGATTATATATCATAAGAAAAAAACAGAGTATTCAGAACAAGAAAAAAATTTGGCACTGTCATATTATTATAAATCCCCCTCATTGTTCAAATATATGCGTATAAATCAAAATTACCTTTACCATCTCCACGAACAATTAGAAAATGGTTAAAAGTGAACCATATAGGAACTGGATTGCAAACATCTCTTTTCAAAAAATTTGAGTTGAAAGTCAGAGTTATGGAAGTTCAGGAGAAAAACTGTGTTCTTCTATTTGATGAACTTACATTAAAAAGAACATTAGAATATGACACTCAACGTGATTTAATAGAAGGATTTGAGGATTTAGGACATTTAGGAAGGTCTGCAAGGGTTGCAAATCATGGCCTAGTGTTTATGGTGCGCGGTTTATTTAAAAAATGGAAACAACCAATTTCATATTATGTATCGGAAGATGGTGTAAAAGGAGATAGACTAAAAGATTTAATTAACGAAAATATTAAACAATGCTTGAGAATTGGGCTTCATGTGCGTGCGATTGTTTGTGATCAGGGTGCGAATAATCGACGATCTTATAATTTATTGGGTGTGACAAAAAGTGAACCGTTTTTTTACATTAACGATATAAAAATATATGCTTTATATGATACTCCTCATCTAATTAAATCTGTAAGAAATAATATAATATCAACAGACATTTTTATAAATTCATGTAGAATATCATGGAATGACGTAAGGACAACATTTAATTTAGACAGACAATCCAAATATGCCTCATCTTTGACTAAAATAACTGAGAGACACGTTTATCCAAATAAATTTGATAAAATGTCCGTGAAATTAGCGACTCAAATTCTTAGCAAAACAATGTCTACCGCAATGGGTGCAGCAATTAAAACCGGCCAATTGAAATCATCTTCAGCTGAACACACTGCAAAATTTATAAGAATTATAAATAATTTATTTGATGCACTTAATAGTCGTGTACTTATTGATTCTAATCCGTACCGTAGGGCATTGTCAGATAAAAATAAGTTAGTCATAGAAACTCTTACAGAATCATTAGATTATTTAAATTCCGTTAAAATATATAATAAAAATGATAAAGAAAGAAAAAACGTCTATTGTTACGATCGACTTTTACAAACAATCACTGGCGTCCTACAACTGTTCGAAGATATTAAGGCAGATGGTTTTGTATTTCTTTTAACAAATCGTGTTCAGCAAGATCCTCTCGAAAACCTTTTTTCTGTTATAAGAAGTAGAGGAGGCTACAGCGCAAATCCGACAACAAGATCATTTCGACAAGCATTACAGCACAACATGAATATTCGAATGTTGAAAACAATCGGAAGCGGAAACTGTGAAACAGATGACGATGAGCAACTAACTCTATTCGAAACTGAGATCATTTCTGAGGACAACCAGAGCTGGTAAATTATTATAAGAATTTTCATGTAAAGGGATTCCTATTTGTTATTTTTAAATGTTATTAGTAATATTACCAGAATTTATTGTTAAAAATGAATGATTATTCAGTATATTAAAGTAATACATTCCTAATTCAATATTTAGCTTTTAATAATAATATTAATAATTTGTTCCCTTGAATTTAGGAAACACTCATAATTAGTACTAAAATGATTATCAATTTAAAGAGAAATAATTTATTAAATATTTTCAGTACTAAGGAACAAGAAACAGAACCATCAGAAGAAATTTTTGAAGATGAAATTGACGATGTAAGCACTACGGAATATGTCGATAGTGCGAGTACAAATACAAATATTGATACATCAGCAGAAGAAGAAATATCTATTTTTGAAAAGAATAGTTTAGTATATTATGCTGGATATGTAATACGTAAATGTATAAAAAAAATTAATTGTGAAGCTTGTGAACAAAATATAAGAAAATCTAGTGAAACAGATCCGTTGTATAACAAATCGGAAATATTAACAGTGATGAGAGATTACGGAGATGAAGAGCATATTGAATTTTTATATCGACCTACAGAATTAGTGACTGATATTTTTTTAGACTGTTTAAAAATAATTCATACGTTTTATGTAGCAAGGAAACATGTCATTAATTTCAAAGAACAATTAATGAAGGAAATTATTAATAAAATTAACACTAAATATCCTAACTGGCTAATAAAATCCGAAAAATGTTATTTGCACAAAATGTTTATGATAGAGTTACTAGGAAGAAGTAAATTGTATAAAATGTTATCAACTGAATCAAAATCATTAAAATTTTCGAGAAATGAGGTCAGTTATAAACGTAAATTAAATTTATTGCAACATAAATAATATTCTTATTCATTCACAAAATTATAATATTTTAATTTTTAATAATTTCATATTTGTATATATTTACATAACAGTATATTTATTTAAAGTTAAAAAACAAATGTTTTTAGATACTACGAGTATATTACAAATGTGATTATTATTATTGGACCTAATTAATTGATTAATTATTATCATTGAAATTTTTGTATGAGGCTCATATTTTTTGTTTCTTTCTAATAAATAAAAAAGACACTTGGTCCTCCTTGCATTTAGAATGTACATAGGTACATTATAATCTTGTTATTTATTTCTATTTTATATAAACTTTAAAAATAATTAGTTTGTTTTTCGTAAAAAAAAAACTTCATGTATAAAGTTAAATTGACGAACAATCGAATTAGTTCAACTTTATTTTTGTTTATGGGTTTTCTTTAATTTTGTTCAAAAAATTTACCTATGTAAAAATTTGATAATATACGTCAATTTTTCGATGTGATATTTTCCGTAAAACCTGCTCTTAACCGGAGGTCGTAAAAGGACAAGCGGCCCTTAAGTGTGACTGTATTCTTCTTAAATTTTTCTGTTGGCCTTGGAAGTACTAAAATTGCACAGATTTCTTGGCAATTATAATAATTTAAATTAAAAAGTTATATCAATTTAATACTTTAATTCTTTTTGTTAAATCCGAAATTTCAAGTTTATACTGGAGGTTTAATTTGAAAAGTAGCAAAAAATGTTATTTTGAAAATGTGTTTTTAACATAAAATTGTAATAAATTATAATAAATTGAACTGTTTGTTACTTGTTACAATTTTATTGTTAAATTAATAATAAATTAACAATCATTACAAAATTTAGAATTTAATTTTAATTTGTAATTACAATTCTTTTTTCTAAATAACAACCTACTTTTCAAATTTAAGAGGTACGTTTGTGAATTGAAAGTACATATTAAAAAAAATTATCTAATTTTGAAACAACTTTTTAAAATATCTTTTTGTAATACTGAAATTAGAGATATTTATTTTAAATTGAAAACAGGAACGTCATCATTTTAGCCAAGCCATCTTCTATATTATAAAAATGATAGAATGTACATATTTTTTAATTATTCCGAGGCAGGTAAAAATTTCTATGAAGAGTAATTTTTTTTTGTTAAAGTAATAATTGATTTTTGACGCAACTATACCGTATATTATTCTCGCCTTTACTTTTGAACTTTAAATATATTTCCACAGACCGGCAAAATTAGGGGCACACCAAAAAAGCTATGTATTTAAAAAAGTATGAACCCTCTGTCTTTCATATTTGTCCTGGTAATAAAGATTGATTTATCGGTCTCTAGTTTTAGTAAATATTGATGTTTAATTCATGTTCACTGTAGAGCAAGGGTTAACAATGATTTCTGATTTTGTCTTTTCAATTCGAAGTAGAAAATATTTCTTTAAAAAAATGAATAATTATTATTTTTAAGTAATAATTTCTGCATAATGGAAAATTCAGTTTTCTAATTACAATTTTTTTTTCATTATTTATATATTATGAATTATTACTAATAAATAATAATTTTCCACTTTCTGAAAAAAAAGTTTTACTTTAAATGCTAAGAATTGAAAAGAAAACAAAAGCAGAAATCATTGTTAATCCTTTATCTCCACTGAACGCGGATTAAACACCCATATTTTATAAAACTAAAGATCGATCAATATTTAACATCTCGATAAATTATAATTAATCTTTATTAGGTGGCTATATTTAGGTGTTATATCGTCATTTGTTATTTGTTGTAGATGTAGAATTACCAACACAAATATGAAAGACAATTGTCATACTTTTTTAAATACATTGCTTTTTTGGCGTTCCCCTAATTTTGCCGGTGTTTGTACATTTCAAATTACTATTAATTTTATTCACTTATTTGTAATGACAAAAATAAAATAAAAATACTGTCTTTCATATGAGGTCACAAAACTTATTTCCTTCTTCAATATTCCTTTCAGTTTAAAACACACCGTTCTCACTGTTTATACAAAACAGACATAGCATGCTTCCCCTCCCTAACACATTGTATTGCCTGCTCTCTCTTCTTCAATGATAGTTAATAAGTCACCGCTAGTGGCAGCATGTTATGGTTAAAAGGAGACGTGACGATTAGGTAGCTTGCATTGCCGTTCTTGTAGTAGATTATTTATTCAATGGTACGATGCAAAGGTTTGATCACAGATCTACAATAAATTTATATGTAGATCTGTGGATTTGATTCAATGGTTTGATATAACAGTAGTACTCGTGACACCTAGTGATGTAAACCAGAACTGCCAACGGGCGGAGCGCTGTGGAATTATAGACTGGATTCTCAGCTTTCATATTTTTGGCCAATAGAATCAAATTTATATCCGTCACAGCATAAAATATGAAATTCGTTATAATTTTATAATGAAGATTTTTTTAAATTATTTAGCTTTACTATTCATTAATCAGTAAATATTTTACGATTTTTATAATTTGTTGTATTTCGATTATGGTTTATGGGCCCATTATAACAATATTAATTTTAAAATTAACTGATATATAAAAGTTTTACTTATTGTATGTTGGTATCTAGAAGGAATAGGACCTATCCTATATTTATGACATTTTTCACTCAAAATGACCCGAAGAATACAAGTAAACCGTTAAAATTGATTACGTTATAAAACACCCTATATATCTTTTTGCAAAAAATGGAATTGGCGGGAGGTAATGTTTAACCACATCACATTATTATATTTCTTTCACGTCATTATTCATCACTATTTCCCCACAATTACTTCATTTCTTATCAATTTCCACTACTATGCCTCATATACATGCTGTGTGTGATTCAAGCGCGTCCTTTGCTCTTCAAGCGTCGCAGATGACATCACCAACCCGAGATATCCAGCTAGAGACTTCGGCAGCGGCAGCACAGCGTAGCAGTTGCGTTCGAGTGTTGGAGACTAGTGTGTGGACAGATCGATAGGATACGCCCAAAATGGCTATAAGCAGACTTTCAATCATCAAGTTCTTGGAGCTTGTAAGTAGAGCATCTTCGATTTTAGTATGGGTGGATATGAAAAGGGATTATTGTAAATGTGGTAGAAGTTTCAAAAGTTGCTGAATATGTGTTAAATGTTAAAAGTGTTCTATTTGCAAATGCACTTTCTTTTTTTCCAAATACGTATTGTGCGATGCAATATATACTTGATATATGTTTAATTTATACATTATAAATGAACAATGACTACATTAAATTGAGGTCATATATTAAATACACAACAATATGTTTTATTTATTTAAATAATGGTTTGAAATTTCATATTAAACCGGTATAATATTTCTGTGTGACGCACTTTCTACTAAACGTACACATCGCTCACCGGTTGCAAAATTAGCAAATTTCAAAATTATAGATTTTATAAATAGGTATTAATATTTTTTTTTTACTTTTTGACATGTCCTTATAAAAATATCAGTAGCTTCTTGCAAAATTTTGTTTCGAAATTGATGTAGATTGTTGTTAAATTTCAGTTGTAGTCTTTGTTTTTTAGTGAAAAAAATTTAAAATGTGCCCTTATCGACATACACAAAAACACATCAATTTCAGAAGTGGCACTACTAAATATGTATATAAATGTATAATTAATTTTTAGTTAAAAAAACAGTTAAATATTTATTCCAATGTGTATTTTAATAAACGTTTTATTTTTTATAAATAAATACATCATCCCGGCATATTATTACCCATTGTATTTTTGAGGGCATTACCTCTCCAGCTCTCAAAGCTGACGTGAAAAGAGCAATACTGGGTCAAATTCAACGTTGGTCGAAATCGGCATCGAACCCGGGTTATCCGAATCATAACCTGTTACCAAACGCACACTTCCATAATAATTACCCATTACTGGGTGTGCCAATCTGATCTACTATATCCAAATTTCGGTGCTAATAATATATTTTTGCTATACTAAATGTTTATTAAAAAGCATTTCATTATCAAATTTGTTTAAAGATCTTATATATAAAAATAAATAAATATAATCATCACGGCTTAATACCCATTTCTGGGTGAACCAAGTTCCAGTTTTATTTTAAATTAACTTAATATGGTATATTGAAATTATAAAGAAAGAATATTTTTAAGGGGGCATTTAAATACGTAACATTGAATATTTAATCTCGGATCGTATAACTTGGTATAACTTCAATACAGGAATCAAATTCGAACGGGGGTCATATGTTATTGTTAACGATACCTGTCATAGGCACTCATAACTCAATACTCGAGTGTTCCGATTAATGTCTCTTATTTACAAAATATTTGTAGCACATAAGTTATCCTTGCAGCGCTATACACCCAGAAATGGGTTGTAAGTCGTACACTGCTTTTTACCCAATGCTGGGTATGTCAATATGCTTTTATTCGCAGATTTCGGTAATAACGATATCTGTTCCGTTGAGGGCGCTAATCATGCGTCACCTCACTGGCTTTCAAAGAGTCAAAGCTGTCAGAGAGAAAGCACCTTCATGCTCGTGAAAATTGAAAATGATGTCAAAATTAAATGTCCTTTACTTATTTATTTCAAATATGCAAAATTCTAATAACAGGCACAATCAAAATTCTTCATATTTTAAGAAATTCATGACTCATTCTTCAGCTTTTAAAATTTTAAATTATTGATTTTTCATAAATGAGCTGACCTAAAATAGTAAAATTTCAAGATAGAAAAGAAGTAGGTACATGTCATCAAAATTTATGAGATCATAAGTATAATTAAAATGATGTTAATTTCATAATTAATTCAGATGATAATGTGTGAAGCCATATTATCTTAAAAATGAAACAAAAAAATTCTACAAAATATAATGAATCATTGATAATGGGACACTCATTACAATTAAATAAAAATTTACATGAAATTTTTGCGAACAAAATTTAATTTGTATTTAATAATAATTGTTAACAGGTTGACACACCATACATTTAGTTTTGAAAAAAATAATGCAAACCACGGTGTATAAATATAGAAGGTGTGACAACGTTTTGTTATGTATTAGACTTATAAAATAAATAGTAATTTCAATTTATAAAATAAGATTTTATTCAACGAAAAGTATATTGACATGTATCAATTCACTATTTTTTGTTAACATTAAAACAAACTATAACCTGCTACTTGATTTCATAAACTAAGTGCAGTCACTAGATTCTGTAAACAATTATTTCATTGTAATTTGAATACAACGCCTCAAGTTTTGTTGACATGTCGGTGGTGCGATAAATAGGATGAGATTCAAACCGGGCCTATGTACATAGTTGTATCGAAATCACAGCTAATTCAGTGAATATATTACGTCTTTCCGATGATAATGCCTTCTGAAATTTGTAAATAATTTCTAATTTTCAAATTAAGAGCCCGTGAGGTAAACGTTCTCATCTGTAGAGAGATACCTCGCCATTACCGAAATTTGCGAAAGAGGCAGATTGATACACCCAGGAATGGGTAATAAATGACTTATTATTACCATCATGGCGATGATATATACAATTACTAGCTGATACCCCGCGGATTCCGCAGCCGCGATTCACTTTATATATTTTAACCTCGTACAACACGATTTTAATGTTAATTTAAAAATATTTCATACAGTTCAGGAGTTATGAACCCCCAAAAATGCATGTTTTCATATTTAGTTTCGGCAAAAATTTGTTTAGTATCACGATTTCGGTTAAAGATGGTGTTTATTCTTCCAAAAATGAACTTTAGAGGATTGATTTGTATATTTCCGGTATAAAAGTGGTTAAATTTTCGGTTAAAAACTCCTCAACCTCGGGTTCAAAAATTGTAAATTTTGGCTAAAAATGTGAGGTTAAACATCGGTTAATATCTCGATTTCGGTTAAAGAGGGTTGATTTAACATAGTATTATTTTAAGTTTCTAAAAGGCCTTAGGAATTCCGGAAAACAGGGTCGAAATTTTGGAAAAAAAATGGGAAAAATTTGCCCCAAAAACATTTATTTTACCAACAACTCTAATGATTTAAATTATCCCCAAATTAATACGAAATTCGTGTTCTACGGGATTTAAAATATAAATTAATTTCCAAATCGCGAACCGTTTAGACAAAGTTTTATTTAAATATTTGTAAGATGACGCCCGTTGCAATTTTTTTGCAATTCTTCCAAAACATTAAAATTTTATTTGATTATGAATTCGGCTGAAATTTACAGGAAACACATAGAATGAACTGAAAATTATTTATTTATATTTAAAATTTGTCGAAAATGTTGATTTCTTAATGAAAATATTTGATTGACAGCAGAAAAATGTGATTCAAAATCATGTACGTCTCAAAACATTCGGCTGATGTATAGCCTCAAAATGCTCGAACTATATTATGACATTTTAACTCTGTAGGTAAGGTCACTCTCGAAACCATTGCCAATGCTTTTCTTATGTAAACTTTGAACTTGAAAATTAATTATAAAAAACCCTTAACTACTTCTACGACTTACGACACGTCCGGAAGCTGAAAGAACATCTCTTCAAAATTTGACGTTCATATATAAAACGGTGTAGACTTGTATAGCGGTTATATTTTTACTTTTATATATAAGATTTAAAATAAGTACATCCCCAGATTCCCATTCTTGTAAAATATCTTCATTTTTTAAATAGTTTTGGCAAATATCATCTATAGTACCTGCAGAAGCAATGCAAAAGGTATAGCGTTCCAGGCATTTACTTTGTTTTGCGAAGGATGGTGAATCGGAATTTTTTATTCATTGAAAGTTCTTCCTCATGTACCTACAACCGTCAACGAAACAGTGTTTTCGATATTTATCCATGTTTTCGATTATGTATATAAAATTAATTAACGTATTTCAATAGTTAGAAATCTATACTCTTAACCCCGGTTGCAGAAACGTTAATCAATTCTTTGATTAGTTAACGGACCATCAAAAAGAAAAATATGAATCAGTTTCCTTGTTCTTATGACAGGTCAAAAAATCACGTTGCATTTGTTCGTTTTGATGCTCCGTTAATTAATCAGGGAATTGACGGGCGTTTTTGCATCGGGCATTAAAAATTACAAATCAGCAATTTCAATTTAAATTGAGAAATGACAGTTATGCGTCGGGAACATTTCTTACCTTACACGCTGAGACATCTGGCGCATACCAGCTTCGTAAACACACAGGGAGAAGATCACAGTGTTTTTAACTCTGCCAATCGTTTATGGTTTTTTTTAAAGAAAAATACTTCAAATAACAATTATAGAAAAATTAATTGCGCGCAACTTTTATTAGAAGTTAAATAAAACATAAACCATTGACAGAGTTAACCACGGTTAATCATCTCCTTCCTAGTCATCCCCTAATCACCATTCATGCTACCACCCAATATTTTTGATGAGTTGTCACACCTCCTATATTTATACACCGTGATGCAAACAATCAATACTAAATATTTATTTACTTCAATAATCTTTTTTGCAATAATTTTGAGTGTAGCTATTATTTTTCTTTTTTAAACTAACATTTAAATTTTAAATTTCATTTTTAATTTTGTCTTCATAAATAAATTCACAATTCACTCTTAATTACATGTGAATATTCGGCCCTATTACATACTAATGATCTTTCGTGGTTTCCTTTTCCGGTTTTCAACAGGTGTATGTAACTTTTAAAAACCTGTTAACACACTTTTTTATAAAAATGTATAC
Organism: Harpalus rufipes; assembly: GCA_951394225.1. Classification (NCBI taxonomy): domain Eukaryota; kingdom Metazoa; phylum Arthropoda; class Insecta; order Coleoptera; family Carabidae; genus Harpalus; species Harpalus rufipes. The sequence continues at coordinate 27,185,643 of OX596275.1, read as the reverse complement.
ACCAAACACGAACACTGCTGATAAAATATTAATATGTTTATTTATTCGTACTGTAAAAGTTGTTTATCACTAATGCATGATAAAATATATTTACGAAGGATTATGAGTAAATTCAATAATAAAATTCATTTCCACGACTTGGTCCTCACGTCATCAATCGTAACCATACGTTTCAAATCGCCAAGGGGGTAAAGGAATTGAGTACGTCATGTTCTCGGGTTAAATTGTGTGATTTCCGTAGTGATCATTCAAATCAAAACTGACAACTGACAGTATATAATATAACTTAATAATTTATACCGGGTGAATATTATATTCATCAAAATTCGATGTAAGATATGTATTTCGCAATAATAAATCAATTGAATAATTATTATTTAATGTCAAAACTGATAATATTATATTGTAACCTATATTGTATCAATTTTGTTATTTCCTCAAAATTCGAAGTATAAATAGTTACTTAGCAATAATAAACGAAATGAATAAATACGATATAAGTAAAATTGATGAAATATACCTCTTTATGTTGTCCAAAAGCAATATATTGCAATAATTGTCTGAAATCTTAGAAACACCGTCTTTGCAATAGCAAAATCCACAATATAATACCAAGAATTTAAAAAAAAACTACCAACACACAATGAAGCACAAATTATCGACGCCAAAATCACCTTTATCATATGATTGTTAGAATGACATGTATATTCAAATATTTGAAAATGACATTTGTTACCGCGATTACATTACCGTCTCTATTTCATAGATAGCGTATACCCCTCTGGCCCACTTACTATAATGAAAACGAATAAAAATCATATATACCCCTTATTAATGCCATGTGTGTACGAGAAAGATGCTAAATAAAAGTTTAGTAATTTTTGTATCAAAAATTGATGACGTGGGGATCAACTCGGAGATAAAGTGCATGTATTATATGTATATCTTATATAGAGAGCTGCTACATACAATTGTAGGTGTATAAATAATGATATTTGGTCTGACGTAATGATGACAATATAAATAATAGCATTGTATGTATGGGAGTATGTATAATGTCATTCGCAGTTTTAGCTATTACCATATTAAATTAATTTGCATACAAAAGTTAACGCTGTTATAATACTAACATAGTTTTAAACCTTGTAAATATTAAGTATTTACAATGATATGTGGAGAAAACCAACAAATTTTATTGAATGAATTAGTTACTAAATAATGGATGTTTTTAATTTTAGTACGTGAGAATAAGTTTTTCCTCGAGGCTTGTCGAGTGGGAAAAATCATTCAATGAGTGCCCGTGACGTGACGCCTGGTAAACGCCCGCACGGTACAAATATGTCATCATTACCGAAATCTGTGTACAATACAGATTGGCAATATGCCGTGGTGATATATTATTTATTTTTTATTTAAAAACATTTTGTGATAAAATACAATATTTTTCTACAACGGAATTACAATTTTAAAAAAATAGTTAAATTAACTTTTTGACATTTATTTATTTTTTTAATTTTACAAAATTTTAAAACAAAATTTATATAAAATTGATTATATTGAACACATTCATTAATATTAAAAATATTTTTACAATTCAAAACGCGATTTTGGTAGCGTGCGCGAATACTTCGTGCCCTAGTGCGCGAAATACTCGTTTTATGATTAATGAGACATAATAATGAATGATAGAAAATGAAATAATGACCTACTTTGCATAATAACATCAATGTATAAACATCAACTTGTTTTGCCAGTATTTTTATACATGTTTGAACACTATTATTTTTACAAAAAACAATATGGAAGCATTAAAAACGGGCATAATTGCCACTTTATGTTTCTAAATTATTCAATAGAAACTGTTTCGTACGAAACATTAATGAGAGATGTAACTTCTTTCATTTATGTATATATGATAATATTTAGATTTACATGTAACCATGTCTGAAATTTTATTACACTTTTATCATTGCCAAAACACTAGGTTTGGCTCATAAAGTTTTCATAATGTAAATATTATTTTCGCACATATTAGATTCTTTTAAATTTATTTTAAATAATAGTTTTTTTTATTGAATTCTTAAATTAATAAATTTGTCGAGAGAGAATTATGATCATATACAACAAACAGATATTTTATTATAACAAACATTTTGTTGTCTTGCAGAATTTTAATTTATTATCATCAAACATTTGACCAAGACATTAATGTTAGTGATAGCTGTATTTTAGAAATTCAGATAAATAAAAAATAAGATATCAAATTTTATTCATAACAAAATTTATATTATTGCCATGTTGTAATCTATGAGTCTTTCTTCATATTTTTCTAACTGCACTTATTAATTAATTTATGATCCAAAATACGTCCTTAAAATATTAAATTGGTACAATTATATGGAATGAATTTTATTGTCCATTTTTAATTGATGTGTTCTACATTTTGGTGAAAACTTTAACCTTCTATATCCACATTCTTGTGTTGTAAGATCAACGGATTTAATAAGGACGCTTACATCATCATTTCCTTACTAAACCTGAAAATCGCACATTGAAAATTAGACGATTATGTCAGCAACAATGAAATAATGATGTACAGTGTATTTTTAGGCTGTGTTGAATTATTTTAACATTATGTATGTTTTGTTTTAGGCTCTAACGTGTGTATGCCTAGGACTTCATTACCACACATTTGCTGCAAATAATAATCATGAACAAATTATTATCACAGGCAGCTTTTTTGGATATATCATCATCCTTTTAGGTGGATTTGCAGGTATGAACACAAATTTCATATGGGGGAGATTTTTATATGTATACTACAGGGTGTAACAGCTAAACGAGTTACCTCAAATAATTTCTATATTATTAAAGATACAATAAAATACTATAAAACAATCTAGTAGAAGACCAATAAAGACATCCGATTAGAGAAGAATATATTTTTTTTACATCAGTGGTTCTCATGTTACAATACAAAGTTATATTTTTTTTAAATGGGATGGGGATGATATATATATATATATATATATTTAGGCCCATTCGATAGAGTATTTTATTTCTGAATTCAACCGTGTAATCATTTTATATCCTTACGTAACAAAAAATTGAGAAAAATTCATTTGAAATTTAAATAAATTTGATTTTTATTTGATTGATTTTTTAGTAGGCTATGTATGAAAAACAAAAACTGTTGTCAATATGAATTATTTACGATGAAAATCAAATAGAACACATAACGTTATTAATAACTATTTATTTCATTTTAATTTATGCTCAATTGTTTTTCATACATAGCCTACAACTATTAAAATCAAATTTATTTAAATTTCAATTGAATATTTCTTAATATTTTTGTTTTATAAGGATATAAAATGATTATTTGGGTGCTTCATCGTCAAAAATCGAATTAAGTTCATCGATGCACTGTTGAGTTAATCCACGTTAAAAGTCGTTTAGCCGATATGAATTTTTCAATTTACTGTAAACAACACAAATAGCGCTCATACTTCAAAACGTTCTGAGTACGTATACCGTCAAAATGTCGAACTTTACAATAGACGTCAGTTGCCAAATGGCAGCACTAGGGTTGCCCAATCCCGAAATATAAAAAGCAACCCTCGTATATAATATGATATAATGTTTGCTGATTTTTCATGTTATGTTTATAAATCCATGTCATTTGAAATTCAAATATTCTGATGTTACCAACGTAAAAAATCCCTAGTATGTATTTTAATATTTAGAAATTATATTCACTTTTAAATTTATGGAGATATCGATAAAAAAAATCTTGTGTATTATTACAGGTCCAGAAATTGCTTTGCGAGTGTTCGTATTTAAATATAATCATACTCTACACTAGTGATCCACGCATAATTTCAGATGTATAATATTAACTTTTTTTAATGGAACTCTGTAATTTTTACCTTAAAAATCTCTATTTTTTTCTCTTTACTAATGTAACTTTTTGTCATTATCCCAGTAGTCTATGAGATTTTTTGCGAAAACAAAATCACATCTACAATGGCTTCCCAACGGCACATAAAAAATCTTATTTAACTGAAATTGTAGCTGTTTTCGAGATCCCAATAGTTGTAGCAGTTTCAATTGCGACACACTGTCTGTCTCTATATAATCTACCTAGGAACGCATTCTGTAAATACTGTGCTTTGTAGATTGTGCATGCACAGTTCGCCCAAGTTCTGAACGTGTGGCCGGCTGTGCACGTCCAGTTAGGCCGGCGCCATACTTGCGGCACCACCGCGCGGCGCGGCTGCTGCGGAGTGACCGCGTCGAAAATTTTGCTCGTTCTTGGCGGCATAACCGCAAACTGATGTGATTTTCTGACAAAAATTTCAGATAACAAAATGTCAATGAGTACGAAGGAGCTTGTATGCGTAATTTATGCCCTCCATAAAAGAACTAAACGTAAAAGACGATACTGGGTTCATCCCTTAAGTCTTCGTATACGTTCTTTGATATTTCCTCCCAACATTTAATTTTATAATCTCTGTTGCTGTGGTCCCGGCTTGATACATTCCAAATCGCTTCATGACTCTGGACCGCCAAAATAAATTTTTCGGTGTCAAACATGATGACGTGATGAATACAGAATGAAATGGAAACAGAGAATCTAGTGAAGTCGAGTAGCGGCCGCGCCGCAAGTGTGAACAGGTTCATAAGAAACAATGCAACACACTCTTTGCGGTGGAACCGCTGTACGCGGCGCGACCGCTACATGTTGCCGTCAAAGAGCGGCGCGTCGCGGCGTAACCGCAAGTGTGTCATCTCTCATAAGAATACATTGATTGCACGTAGAGCGGCCACGCCGCAGCGGCAGCGCCGCGCGGCTCTGCCGCAAGTGTGGCGCCGGCGTTAGTGCGCACAGTATGAAGCGAGAATGGCAGAAAATAAAGAAATATTGATTTATATAGGAAAAAAAATCATCACGGCATTATTACCCATTACTGGGTGTGCCAATCTGCTTTGTATTTCCACACCAGCAATGGGTGCCCGTGAGGTGACGCCTGGTAAACGCCCACACGGTACAAATTTCATCATCATTTATATAGAAGCATGCAAATTTTCGCTAATTTTGTAAATATATGTTAACGCATTCATTAGTATTTACCGGGAGCTTTATGGGTATTTTCACCATAATTTTTACTTTTTCTAAAATATTTGAATCATGCTCCCCTTCGTCCGATTCATCGAAAAATATTTCACGCGCTACCATTACAACATTTGTAAGAACACGGTATATAAAATCGATATTAGTAATAATATTCTGAACTTAGACCGATTTTCAATTGCTAAATATATCTGTCACTAAAGTATCAAACGCACAGACTGCACAATTCGTTCTTTTAATTCCAACCTGCACAGAGTAAAACAGTAATCACGTGGCGCTACTCATGTACAGCACAAAATAAACGAACGCACCTTGTATAAGCAAACAATGGTATAGGTATTACGTATTACACAGCAAGGGAGAGAAAGGCGCCAAAGAAAAAACATCATTCCTTCTTGAGGTGTTATATACTATTTTCCCATGACCGGGAGGTGGTAAACGTTATTTTACAAGAACAAATAATTTCGATATTTCATGGTATCGCATTTAGTAGCCTTTGAATCGTTACAGAAGACAAATGAAATTTGTTAACAGTTGAATCGTTACACATGCCAGTAATAATTTGTTGACTGTTTGTTGAAAATTGCTTTAAATAATTGTAATTTAGTTCAGGATCCTCCTTGTTCAGTTATAAAGGAACGTAAGAAATAGTTACTGTTCCCGGTACGATGGGAATAATGTCAACATCAAATGAGATATGAATTTTTAAAAATTTCACCGCAATTCAAATTTTCTTATCATGGCGCGTTTATGACGTCAATCGATAGTGACATCTGCAACGAATTTCAGCGCCTAAATATACATGTTCATAACAGCCATTGTTCGTTTACATACAGTTTGTCACAGCGTGTATTTCAGTGATTGTTTATGATAAAAATAGGAGTATTGTTTAATAATTATGGAGCCTGATTATAAAATATTTACCTGTTATGAATTCCGCCGCGCGCGTTCTAACTACTGGCACCATCTGTCTTTCTAAACACATGCAACAAATCAGTTTGACGTCACAGTTTTCAAGGGCGTTTCTAGAGTTGTAAAAATTCCAATTTTCTAACAAATTATGAATTAAAACTTTTTATTAAACATAAATATATCATCACGGCATATTACCCATTGCTAGGTGTGGCAATCTGCTTTCTACACAGATATCGGTAATGATGAAATATTTGTACCGTTCGGGCGCTTACCAGGCGTCACCTCGCGGGCACTCAATGCTGGCGTGGAGAGTGCACCACATGAGTCAATGTAGTGCTATTAAAATTCGAAGTAATTTTTCGAGTCGGTCGGGATCGAACCCGGGTCCCCAGATTCGCGACCAGACACTACTGCACACGCCCACGAGACCCCATAAAACATGTTTTATTATACGAGTATTTTCCTACTACATGAAAATGTAAAGTATAGACAAAAAATACTATTTCATGTCAATTCCATATTATCGGAATACCCCATTTTAGATTTTTAATACAATTACTTATGTGAAAGTTTCAGAAAATAAAATAAATGAAAAATGATTAGAATACCCCAAGAATTTTATGAGGAATTAATTTATAAACATAACTTTATATATTAAATTTTCGTTAAAATATTGTAGAAAAAAGGAGCGCGTTGTGATGTCACGGACTGAATGTTAACTACCTAACTGTACTAATAACCACTGGGGCAATGAAACACAAAATATCTATAATTATAGTGCCCGAATCTACACATAGAATTTACAAGAATTAATGCATATTAATACATATAAAGAAAATAATGTACTCGTATAAACACAGAACAAATAAACTGTGAATAAAAATGTTATATTTTTTCTAGGTCACTTGATGTCAACACCAATTTCTCGTCGCATCGATATCTTCTTCTGCCTTGTGGGGTGCGCGCTCTTCGTAGCAAGTGGTGCCTTTACCATCCAACTATTCGATAATGCGAGTGGTGAATACAGACACAAAGGTCTCGCCAAAGCAGCTATGGCTATCATCAACGGCGCTCTGTTTCTCTTGGATGCTTTGTTAACATGGAGAGGAGAATACTAAACAAAGAGAAAATTAGAGTGAAAATATTATTTATTTTCGTTGTGGTAGCTGCCTTACCAATATATTTTTTATAATCTTGGTACAAATGTAATCTATTTACCTCCGACAATGATTTTTGTAAGCTTTACATGTTAATATTTTTCTATTAATCAATAAAATGTAAATAAAGTGATATTATAATAATTCTTATAGACAACTATAATATATTATAAATAAATAAATATATCATCACGGCATATTACCCATTGCTGGGTGTGTCAATCTGCTTTGTTCACAGATATCGGTAATAATGAAATATTTGTACCGTGCGGGCGCTTACGGGCACTCATTGCTGGCATGGAGAGTGCACCACAAGGGTTAATTTTGTGCCATTAAAATTCGAAGTAATTTTTGGCATCGGTCGGGATCGAACCCGGGTCCCCAGATTCGCGACCAGACACTCAGGCACACGGCCACGAGACCCCATATTTATCTTAACATATTCAAAACTAAACAAATTACGTAGAATTACTTACAAGAAATATAAATTTTTATACATAAGTACTCGTATATACACTGGAATTGGTTTATGTATAAGTTAACAGTTAATCCACAATAGTATATTATACTTTATACTATTTTGCGCTTTTCATGATCTTTTTAAATAAAAAATAGTAAATTCAAAATTTAGGGAATTTTGTGTTAGTTGGTAATAATGTGACATTTGAAAATTCAATTGTTTGAATTTATAATTGTCTCGGCAATCAAATTCATATCAAAATAAATATAATACAGACGATTTTTTGTGTACTCAATCTGAAATACGTGAAATCACGGAAAATACATTTTATAATTCCAAAAACAAACAATGAAAAAGTCAGGTTTCATAATCATAACTAAATATAAATTTTTTACAAGTTACTTACATTTTATTGTATAAAATTAACTGAAAAGGATGTGGAAAGTGTAAAACTATATAATTATACACATCTTATATTTAAAACACTATTTTCTTATAAATAAACACTTAATTCTTGTTGACATTTCTCCTCCACCGCCATTTTGCTTCTGTCTGAACTACTCTGCGTAACTTTGGCTATGACATCAGCGCCAAAAAGCTTGAACTAATTTACCGACAGAGTTCATAAATAAATAAAAATAAATTACATATTTTAAATATCAACAATTAATACTGTTTTGAACTATTTATGCCCTAAATATATATAAACAAAAATAAAAATCTTAACAATCGTTAGTACCGTTTATTCAGTGAGGTTTGAAATTTGATATTTTTTGACATTTCAGCTATGCTACCAACTTTATAAAAATAAATTGTACTAGGCTGTTAAAACACTCAAACGAGCTATTAACGAACTCCTTTGGGTGCTGTTATAGCTTTGTTACAGATGCAAAATAGAAAAACATATTTTTGGAATTATGTGTAAAAAAAATTTACGAAGAAAATAATATTAATATATTACCACAATATCCCAAATTTAGTCCAACCAAATCAATAGCTTAATAGAAAAATAATGAAAAACGAAAGAAATAGAAAATAAACAATTTATTTAAAGTCAAACAAAATAAAAGAACTTACCAGATACAAAAATTTATAATTTAATAAAAAGGTAAACCTAATAGTAGTTTTGCTACATTGACATTTATATATACAAAATAAATTTACTGATACTGTCCGAAATTTGCAGGAATCGTGTAAAATTAACTGAAAAATCATATATTAATACCCAAATTTGTCTAAAACATTAATTTTTATATGAAAATATTTGTCTGAAGGTGGTTCAGTTAATAACTTCCACTTTCCCAGAATTTACATTTATTTCGTTGTAATCTCTAATATTTTCTTACCACTCATAGGCGACAAAACAGTCTTATCCTCCATGTTAAGTTTTTTACTGTTGAATGATTTAGAAATTATAAACATAAAACACTGGTATGTTTTTAACTTCGTGTATTTTCTCTTTATAAGTATACTCTCATTACACGGTGTACACGAGAATCCGCGATACAGTAAAATTTCTCTATAAATAGCATTCCAACGTGATGACATCATTTAGTTAATTTATATGAGCCAGGTAGTGAAGCCGATTGATCTATTCGATGGAGCTGACATGTAGTCAAAATTATGGAGTCTCGAGCAAGAATTTTACTATTGGGATATTCCATTAAGAATGAATCTGGTGGCAAAAAGTTTTTACATAGGAACGTACAGTTTATAGTAGAAAATACATAATAGAACTAATATTTACAATTAATTAAACTACTATTATCTAATATTTATTTTAAAACTCCCTAAGAAAAAACAAAACTGTGAAGATAAACTACTAACTACTAATTAAAATATTTAAAATGAAAAATAATAACTAATCTACTGTTACAATTAATAAAACAGGGAACAAGGCAATATCTAAAATAATTATAAACACTAGGGTACCTCTATATCCAGGGTATGGCCATGACGTGGCTCGCATTTCGTCCGCCATTTGTGGGCCATTGTCAAATGTGTTGTTGCGCAAATTATTATGTATTTTCGTTTCACACATTTAGATATAGTTTTAATATCTATTTAAAGTGTAAGAACTATTTTTATCTTATTTATTAGTGTATTTCCTTGAGATACTGACTACGATTACTGATATTGAAAACAAATAAAAATTATCAATATTAAGGACAAATATTTATATCTTTAAAAGGTAAGTTAAGAATATATACTATTATGTAAATAATAAATACAGTTATTAAATTAGATGTGATAATAACAAACAACCCATAATTTCTAAATCTATGTCAATAATAATTGTGTATCCCTTTAATAAATTAATTTTTATTACCTTTCAAGGTTTATAGTGTGATTATTTAATATTCCTTTATGATATAATACCACATTTCTTACAAATAAACAAGGAAATAAATACTCAGTATGTTTGACAATGGCCCGCAAATGGCGGCGATTTTGGCCCAAGGCCATAACCTGTATATTGCGGTACCCTAATAAACACTAGGGTACCTTTATATACAGGGTTTGGCCATGGGGCAAGATCGCCGCCATAAGCGGGCCAATGTCAAACATACTGATAATTCATTTCCCTATTTATTTGTAAGAAATGTGATATTATATTATACAGGAATATTAAATAATCACACCATGAATGTATAAAGGTAATAAAAATTCATTTATTTAAGAGATACACAATTATTATTATGACATAGATTTAGAGGTGCTGTAGAGAATATGATATAGGTAGTTATTATCACATCAAATTTAATAACTGTGGTTATTATTTACATAATAAGTATATATTTTAAACTTACCTTAAATGTTTGTGGTTAGTATTGTTAATTTTTCAATATTGCCAGTCATCGTAGTCAGTATCTCAAGAAAATATACAAATAAATAAAATAAAAGTATTACTTACACTTTAAATAAATATTAGAAGTATATTTAAATGTGTTTTGCATTAAAATAAAACAAGTAGCCACGAAAACACATAAATAATTTGCGCAACAACAACGAATATGACAGTGGCTCGCTAATGGCGGACGAAACGCGAGCCACGTCATGGCCATACCCTGAGTATATAGGTACCCTATTGTTTATTATTATTACCTTTCTAGGTTCATAGTGTGATTATTTAATATTCCTTTATGATATAATACCACATTTCTTACAAATAAACAAGGAAATGAATACTCAGTATGTTTTACAATGGCTCGCAAATGGCGGCGATTTTGGCCCAAGGCCATAACCTGTATATTGAGGTACCCTAATAAACACTAGGGTACCTTTATATACAGGGTATGGCCATGGGGCAAGATCGCCGCCATAAGCGGGCCAATGTCAAACATACTGAAAATTCATTTCCCTATTTATTTGTAAGAAATGTGATTTTATATTATACAGGAATATTAAATAATCACACTATGCATCTATAAAGGTAATAAAAACGAATTTATTTAAGAGATACACAATTATTATTATGACATAGATTTAGAGGTTATGTAGAGCATAGGATATAGGTTGTTATTATCACATCAAATTTAATAACCGTAGTTATTATTTGCATAATAAGTATTTATTTTAAACTTACCTTTTAAAAATTTAGATGTTTGTGCTTAATATTGGTAATTTTTATGTGTTTTCAATATTGCCAGTCATCGTAGTCAGTATCTCAAGAAAATACACAAATAAATAAAATAAAAGTATTACTTACACTTTAAATTAACATTAGAAGTATATTTAAATGTGTTTTTCATTAACCCTCGCAGGACCGTGCGGGGTAACTCAGTTACCCCACGCGCAATTTTTCTGTAATAATTTCTTAAATAATATGTTTACAGCATTGCCGTTCTATGAATGCCTTCAGCAAACATTAAGGTGTGCCAAAACAGCATATTTTTTAACTTAGAAATTTAGAAATAGATTTTATACATATTTTTTTCTTGGGGTAACCAAGTTACCCCGCACGGTCTATCTCGTTTCATTGAATTACATTTCTTTTAAAAGTTGAATTGACCATAAAATACGGTTTTATTTATTAGCTGAAAGGTTCTACCATATCTCATTGATCCACGTACTTGGTTTGAACAGGTCTAATCTCGAATAAAAACATTCAGTTCATTTTATAAACCAAGAGTAACCTGTTCAGTTCAGTGTTATTTTGGTCGTCGCAATGGCACGACGCAAATGTCTGACTGATGAAGAGTTACTTAGAATTTTGGAAGAAAGTGACAGTGAAAATTAATATGAATGTAGTGAAGATGAGGAAAGTGAAGTAGAAGATCATGTGGAAGAAGAAGACCATACTAGTGACGAAATTGAAAGTCAAGAGAAGGGCGAAATCCTCGAGTTTCCCAACCAAACCGGAGTTATTTACAACTCAAAGTCGGGATTTGAATGGAACTCTACCCCGCCTGCAACCACAAAACGTTATGCACATAATATTGTAGAAGGAAAAATTGGTTTACAAAATTCTAGGTAAAAGTTTTTATTGAAAAGTATTAAATTTATTCTAAATATTATTCTAATTTAGTTTACAGATTACGTCAATTTTAGAAGCATTCAAGCTCTTTGTAACAGACGACATGCTTACTGACATATGTGTTCACACAACCAGACAAGGAAATAAGTGTATTTCAAAATGGAACGAACAGCATCCAGAACAGCAAAAGAAATGGAAGGATATTACATTGGAGGAGATGCAAGCATTTATTGGTGTGCTTATTGCTGGTGGTAGAAATCATGGAAGAAAACTGAGCATTTCTGAAATGTGGACTGAAAATGAATTGTTCAAACAGCCCTATTTTACTGCCGTTTTATCGAGAAACAGATTCAAAGAAATCTACAAAAACATCAGATTTGATAATCCAATGACAAGAAATGACAGAATTCAAGCAAGTGGAGACAAATTGGAAGCAATACGGAAAATATACGACAGCTTTGTCAAAAACTGCGTAGCAAATTTCTCACCAGGCACAAATATTACGGTGGATGAACGTTTGGCAACATTTCGTGGGAAGTGTCCGTTCAGAATGTACATAAAAAGTAAACCAGGGCGATATGGTATAAAAATTTGGGTTTGTTCGGATTCTGAAACAGCCTATATACTAAACAGCCAAGTATATACTGGAATGGTAAATAAACAACGAGAAATAAATCAAGGGCAAAGAGTTGTTTTGAATATGGTAAGACCCTACTTTGGTTCATGGAGAGGAGTTACTACGGACAATTTTTTTACGTCTATTCCTTTGGCCCAAGAGCTCTTCAGCCAACGACTTACAATTACGGGAACACTGCGTGCAAATAAACGTGAAATTCTGTTCTTTTACTTTCAACTCAGTTTCATGGCAGCGAAACAACTGGCGACGCGCAAAACAAGCCGGAAATAAATATTCATTATAACAAGACAAAAGGTGCTGTTGATACCGGCGATCATATGACCAGAGAATATAGTTGTGTTCGTGGAACAAGAAGATGGCCATTGAGAATATTTATGGAAATTATTGATATGGCTACGCTAAACTCATATTATTTACAAACAAAAATATCCTGATGTATGCAAAGACAGGAATTATCGAAAGCATTTTCTCCAAAAATTGGCATATTATCTCGCACTGCCTAACGTACAACACAGAAAATTAAATTTTAATAATTTTCATAAAACAGTAAAATATTCTATTGACTTATACCTTCAGCAAAATGTCGTCGAACAAGCAGAAGAATATCCACCTGCAAACGTTCCTCATACGTCAAGTTCAAGATGTACTTTTTGCCCTAGGAAACATGATCGGAAGTCCAGGATTGCATGCCAAACATGCGGGAAAACTATTTGCAATATACACAGGAAGGAATTAAAAAAATATTTCTGTTTAGATTGTGAAAAGTTGCAAATTTAGTTTTTTTTGTTTTGTTCAGAATTGTTATTAATTTTAGTTGTTGTATTTTTATTATTTGTATGTTTTGTAAATAAAAAATTTATAAAAAATGTTTTCTTGCATTCATTTTAACTGAAACTTACAAATAAAACGAGTAAGGTACCAAAAATCTCGAAAAAATCCTGGGGTAACTGAGTTACCCCGCACGGTCTATAACGCGTGTACCAATAGCACGGTCCTGCGAGGGTTAAAATAAAACAAATAACCACGACTATATCATTCATTAAGTAATAAACCAATAAGAATGTGTCATTTTCCTTAGCTACTATTACAGCGGTTATTATTGAGTATCCATGGTGAACGAATATACCTACCTTCGTATATTCACTTATAAGTGCATTCGGTTATTTTGTTCTATGTACTCAGAACTGGCGATGTCATTTTTAATTATATTTACGGACATGATTTTTTTCATTCGATCACAGTAACGAGTATACGAGTATAAATGAATCTGTAGTTACACTTTGAGGAGGAAAATCGTGCGTTGTATGCTTTAAGTAGACATTTAAAATCACACTGACTGCTCCAAGTGCACCCAAACAAATAATTGAACGCATCTATTGTTTGACGGAAAGGAATTATGGAAGTAAAAATTTGACAAATAAACAAATAATTATTTGGATCACAAATCTGGAACTGCATTGTTGCTAGTTTGTTTGAAATACCAACATTTATTTTGAAATACGAGCATTTCAATGTAATATTACATACTACTACAACTATATTTAAAAAGATAGGTTATGTAGTATATAGTTTGACGTTTCTGTCAAAATAAAATAGATCACAGGTCTACGTTAAATTTACTATTTACTTTTTAATTTATTTTTACCTCTCGCTAAGAGAGGTATTGGATTCATGCTAAAAATCGCATATCCAGATTTTATTGAATAAGCACGATTTAAGGTCACTACAATACGATTTTAACATTTTTACGATGATGTCTGTGTGTGTGTGTGTGTGTGTGTGTGTGTGTGTGTGTGTGTGTGTGTGGATGTGTGTGTGTGTGTGAGGTTGTTGGAGACACGATTTCTCAAATTCTATAAGACTAAAGACCTGTTTGACTACGGATACCTCAATCTAACAGTAATGGGAAGAGTTGAATAGGTTCTGGTAACAATTGGACAACCGGAAGTGGTAGTTTCTAAAAAAAAAATTTCTAAATATTATTTTTTGAAAATTTGTTACAACAAATATTAAAGATAATTAAATTCTCAATCTGACACATTTAATTTTTTTATTATATCTCGTATAGGTTTGGAGATATTGTATATAATGATATAGAATAATCTGTTGTAATAAATCTCGTTGGCCGAAAAACAGTTGCGATATTTATTTTTTTGTAATTGACAAATAAATGCAAAATGTCAGCGTCAGATTTTTCTGAGAGGTATGAGTACATTTAATATATATTATTGTATTATTAATTAATTATGTATTTAAATTACAGGTATATTAATATTACATATATCCTTAAGAAATACTGCTAATACCGTCAATGAATTTGAAGAATTTTGAACATATTAGAATAATAGGATAAAATTTCTCATAGAAAGAAAGAAGAGAAACAATTCCAATTATTTGTGTGTACTTATAGGGTGCCAGCAGTCATGTTACTTTGTTGACCTTGGCAAGCAGATATGAGGATCCGTGTCAGAATGACGGCTAGTAGTTATTTACATAAATGTCACAATTGTCATATGTCATAATTTTTCATTCAAAATTTCAAAATATTCTGATGTTTATTTGTCATCCATTAGTATGGAATATACTTGTCGAGGAAAATAATCCACATGGATTTGGAAAATCATAATATTTTGAAAGAAAACTTATGATATTTGACACCTATGTATATTACTAGCTCTCATTCTGACACGGGCCCCCACATCTGCTTGCCAAGGCCAACAAAGTCACATAACTGCTCGCGCCCTATGCTACATAAAATGAAAATGGCGAGAGGTATTGTGCTGGCCACAACAGATTTTTTATTCATGATATAGTCTACCTGTATACAACTCGACAATAGAAAATTCTCGACATACTCAACGAGTTGCCTAATGGAAATACCACTCGACCTTTGGGCTCGTGGTGTTTCCAGGCAACACGTTTCGTATAATCGAGAATTTTCAATCGTCTTGTTGTATAATATATGAAAATACATAATAATTTGCGCAACAACAACGAATATGACAGTGGACCGCAAATGGCGGACGAAACGTGAGCCCCGTCATGCCCATACCCTGTATATAGAGGGAATCTGGGGACCCGGGTTCGATTCCATCAAATGTCAAATAATTTCGTAATTATAAAATATATAAAAAAATGTTTCAGATAAAAGTTACATAATTTGATAAGTCAAACTTAAAAGTGATGTCAGAATAAAATTCAAGATGGCGGTTTCCAAGATATTAATAGCAACTTTCTTATTTTAAATGGACGCAATATTGGATTAATTTTAAAAAAATACTTATTTTTTTTTCTCTTTCCAATGGTATAATAGTTATTATGTTTTGATTTTGTTTTACCCCTAAAATCTTAATTTTTTCGTTATTTTTCATTAAATTTCTTATTTTTATGTCAAAAATTTAAGTAGTTTTTCAAAATAGTATTTTATATTCCTTAAGTAATTTATTCCATACATATCCTGCTCATAATTTAATTTTGATTCCATATTTTTAATTTAACGTAGGTATACGCTGTGTACCTTAACCACGTATCTGAGATAAAAATCTTATTGAAACACGTGATTTTTATTGACCATAATATTTTTAGTTACAATAAAATAATTTATTTAATTAAAATAACTTCAGAAATTCGTGAAATGTAATGAAAAATTTAAGATTTTAGGGGCAGAACAAAATTAAAACACTAACTCTTACACCATTGGAAAGAGAAAAAATAAGTATTTTTGAAAGCCGCCATCTTGAATTTTATTCTGACATCACTTTTAACTTTGCCTTATTAAATCATGTAACTTGTATATGAAACATTTTTTTATATCTTTTATATTATTACGGAGCTGACATTTTTAAAAATCGCAATTTTCAGTTTTATTTGAATAACTTTGAAACTGTTTGGAATTTAAAAATTTTCAGTGGAATCTGAATGAGCACGACTGTACAACATTGCCCATTTAACCGACCTCGTAGCTTTTATAGTTTCCGAGATCCCAATGTCTTCCGGGTGTCTACCAAATTAAAAAAAAAAAATCAAGGATTTTTCCAGGTATTTTCAAAAATTGCAGGGCCTGTATTCTAATCATATATCTATTAACTAATATAGTGCTCCTATCCTTTACGTAAAAACTATATATGAAACTAATTGAAGCCTAGACTGAATTGAGAGATGGAAATATCATTTTTCTGCATAAGTCTATCTGCCTCTAATTCTAATTCTAGTAGTCTAGTACCCTGATTTTGCGCATGCACGTAATATTTGAATTCTATTGGCTAACGCTGACAGCGACTGCCAGTTGATTCGGCGGGTGCGTTCCAAAATCATGCCATGGAGTACGGAGTAGAGTAAGAGTATATAACTATAAATCTGAGAATTTAAGGTAGTTGTCACTCGAGTGTACCTATCAAAAACTTGTGCTATGTTCAAAATAAAAATTAAGCTAATGCAGTTTATATTTGCAATAATCAATATTTTTTAACATTATATTATATACATAGATTGTGTAAAAATTGTTAAAAACTTATATCAAAGACTGTAACAGACGAATTTTCTTTATTTTTCCGTAGAAAAGTTTTTTTTTGAACTGTACCACTCGCACTAACACATACAAAAGTGTCGTATTCCAATTTACTCACACAACAGCACGAGTGTTGAAAAATAACAGTGGCAACGTCGCACTGTCGCATTTAGACAAGGGCAGAAATATTTGGTTTGTTTTCAGAGCTTGAATTTTAATTTTGACATATGTGAAAATGGCGAACCGTGTACGGTTTCAGAGGTATAATAATAATATAAAAAACATGATTAAAAAAATTGCAAATTAATTTTGAAACACTTAGTAGAATATATACAGAAAATGGAAGAAAAGGTGTAATTCAGTTTTTATCAGAAATTGTAACGGGCAACACGAAACCACGTATAACCAAAAACAAAAGAATTTTAGACAAAAATTTTGATTTTTTAAGTAAAAATCAATAATTTTGTCTGAAATTAAATTTAATATAAACTCAAACTAAATAAATATTTTTTTTACCTTCCGTAGGTAAGGAAGGTATTGTCTTTGGTCAAAAAATTCGGTGGTGAGTTTTCATTGAATAAGCACGTTTTAGGGTCTTTACAATACGATTTTACTATTTTTACGATTATGTCTGTATGTGTGTGTGTGTGTTAGTGTGTGCGTGTGTGTGTATGTGTGTGTGTATGTGACCGCCGGGTCGTCAACGATATCTCCAATACTAGAATTCCAAAAATTACAATTCTTGCGTATTCCCCTTCCTTACAACCATATGCAGATTAGATTAGATTTTGGTTATAATTGGTCAACCGGAAGTACCCTCATTTGAAGATTTTAACAGTTTTTCTTGAAAAACTCATTTAAATGTTATTATAACTTAAAGAATATATTATTGTCTATACGATTTGATTGCATTTTATATTTCATATTCAACAGATATAGAGTTAAAGAATAATAAAGATAAAAAAATTCATATAAATTTCATAATTCAGCCAGCTATGCTAACTTAACCATGGAAACTGCTAATATATTCAAGTAATTCAAATTGACAGATGTCAGTATCAATAAAAAGCAAGTAATTGAATGAAAGCATAAGGGAAGTAACGCTAGTGTTAGAAGTTTCTAGATATAAGAGAGACGATTACATTGGTTTGAACATGTCATGAGGAGAGATGAATATATTAATAGAAGGTGGAAGAAACATAGGAAGACCAAATATAAGATGAAAAGACTGTATTGTAGAAGACTTGAGAGAAAAGGAACTGAATGAGGACGACACGCAAAACAAAAATGAGTGGAAGAAGAAAATAAAAAATAGCGACCCCCTAGCGAATGGGAAAAACTAAAGAAGATGTCAGTGTCAAGTGCAATTTGCATAGTTTGTTTATGAAATAACTTTACTGGAAATATAGGATCTTTTGCAAAAAAAATTATGTATAGGGCGCGTGCAGTGACATGACTTTGCTGACTTTGGCAAACAGTTATGGGGACCCGTGTCAAAGTGACAGCAATTAATTATGTCCATAATTGACAAGTGTTATAATTTTTTATTCAAAATTTCATAATTTTCTTATTTAATGTGGTTTGTTTGTTATCAGGAGTATGGAATTCAGTTGCCGAGAAAGGGAATCACATAATACCAAAAATTTAGAATCTTTTGCAAGAAAATTTATGTATGGAATTTGTACATAATACACAGGATTGACGGAAGGTATTGTGCTGGCCACATCAGATTTTTTTAATGTTATATTTGTTTTATATTTTATCTTTGTGCTAAAAAAATACATTAAATAAATATTTATATAGGTATATATCTTTATTATTTCCATTCATGTTATTTTACTTTTTCAGACTATTTATCATCGTTATTTCAAAGGAAGGGCAGTAGGAAATATTTTGCTCCTATATTTACATTGTTATTAGTTGCCTAGTCAATTTTATCTTTTTCTAGACAAACGCTTAAAAAATAATTTGAATTTTGAAGTTTTCCCACATTTATTGGTATATTCAAGTAATCAGATGTTTTGAGATATAATACTAGTTCTAAACTACAAATCGGAACTGCAAAATAAATTAATATATTTCTTTCTTAAAATTACGAAAGTAGTATTATACTGTTTGAACTTTCCATGCTTTTCACGTAAAATACCCATATAAAAAATATTTCCTTCGAATGTACGTTTGAAATTCCTTTAACCACAGAACACCTCTTATTCGCTAATACCACAGTGGGCGTTGTTAACTGACACTCCATCTGGAGAACTTGTACATGGTTGTCAAGTATAATTCTACCTATTTATCGTATCTTCAGATTATAATTTTCTAGAGGCAATAAAATTAAATCTGGATGGTAAATAATTTTCAAATTTTTACATAAAATCCGTTAATTGGTTATCTATAACATACTAGTTTTTTGATTAAATGTCATAATTGATATAAAAGTTATAATTTAAAATGTTGTGTTTATTTTGCCATTTCCTATTCTTCACGTGTTAAAAAGGCCAAATTTAATTGCAAATATCGCAGGTACCGCTTGGTCAATTGTTTTAAAACTTGGAGAGCAGGTAGATTATACTTCAGTTGAGATGTACTTAAAATTTCAATTAATTCTGTTGAAAATGATTTCACGATATAACTACCTTAAGTAATGTACCTACTTTTTTTTGTGTAAATTATTGAACATAAATATTAGTAATAATAAATAACAATGATATATTCTAGTACTGAATTAGAATTAAATAATTTACTTTGTTGTACTGTAAAAATAATAGGAATTCAATCTGGTCAGGATTAATTTATTTTGGTGAAGGTAAAGAGTAAAAGAAATAATTTTTAAAATATTTATTGATTTCTAAATAACAAAATTCTGTTGAACTTATTTCTAATATAATCGTTCATTCAGGAACTTCGTTTCGTGATAAAATAAATTTTTACCTCTCGCTAAGAGAGGTATTGGATTCATGCTAAAAATCGCATATCCAGATTTTATTGAATAAGCACGATTTAAGGTCACTACAATACGATTTTAACATTTTTACGATGATGTCTGTGTGTGTGTGTGTGTGTGTGTGTGTGGATGTGTGTGTGTGTGTGAGGTTGTTGGAGACACGATTTCTCAAATTCTATAAGACTAAAGACCTGTTTGACTACGGATTCCTCAATCTAACAGTAATGGGAAGAGTTGAATAGGTTCTGGTAACAATTGGACAACCGGAAGTGGTAGTTTCTAAAAAAAAAATTCTAAATATTATTTTTTTAAAATTTGTTACTACAAATATTAAAGATAATTAAATTCTCAATCTGAAACACTTAATTTTTTTATTATATCTCGTATAGGTTTGGAGATATAGAATATAATAATATAAAATAATCTGTTGTAATAAATCTCGTTGCCCGAAAAACATTTGCGATATTTAAATTTTTGTAATTGACATGTAAATGCAAAATGTCAGTGTCAGATTTTTCTGGGAGGTAAGAGCACATTTAATATATATTATTGTATTATTAATTAATTATATATTTAAATTACAGATATGTTAATATTACATATATCCTTAAGAAAAACCGCTAATACCGTCAATGAATTTGAAGAATTTTGAACATAATAGAATAGTAGGATAAAATTTCTTATAGAACGAAAAAAGAGAAACAATTTCAATTATTTGTGTGTACTTATAGGGCACGAGCAGATATGTGACTTTGTTGGCCTTGGCAAGCAGATGAGGATCCGTGTCAGAATGACGGCTAGTAGTTTTTACATAGATGTCACAATTGTCATATGTCATAATTTTTCATTCAAAATTTCAAAATGTTCTGATGTTTATTTGTCATCCATTAGTATGGAATATACTTGTCGAGGAAAATAATCCACATGGATTTGGAAAATCATAATGTTTCGAATTAAAACTTATGATACTTGACACCTATGTATATTACTAGCTCTCATTCTGACACGGGCCCCCACATCTGCTTGCCGAGACCAACAAAGTAACATAACTGCTCGCTCCCCATGCTACATAAAATGAAAATGGCGAGAGGTATTGTACTGGCCACAACAGATTTTTTTAAAATGTATCATTTATGTTTTTTATAATTTGCGTTTTGTGGTTGTCTAAAATGGTTTGTTCTTTGACGTGGTTTAATAATTCTATTGTATTAAACACAATACCTCTCGCAACTTCCGTTTTTGGTTACATAAGTATAGGACGCGAACACTCATGTGGCTTTATTGGCCTTGACAAGCAGATATGGTGGCCTTGTTAGAATTACAACTAGTATTTATGTATATAGATGTCAAATGTCAGAATATTTCATTCAAAATTTCAAGTTCACGTGGTTCATTTGTCACCATGAGTGTGGAATTTGCTTGTTGAGTAAAATATACCACATGGAATTGGAAAATCTTGCAATTTAGAATTAAAAATTGTTATTTGACATCTATGTACATAATTACTAGCTATCATTCTGACACGGGCCTCCATATCTGCTTGTCAAGGCCAATGAAGTCACATGACTGCTCGTGCCCTATTGTATTTAACATTTCTTGTATACCTACACTCTTCATCAGAAATTTTACTTATATCTATTCTTTATATTTAGATTTTTAAATTCATTCTATGAAGAAATTTTGTCCTACTCTTCTAATTTTTCGAAATGGTTCCAATTCAATGTTGGGATTGACAGTATTTCTGATGGGTATATGTGATATACGTATAATTTTAAATATTTAACTATTAATGCAATAAGAAATAATATATGTATGTACTTCCCAGATAAAGACTTCAGTAATGTCTCCGGATTTCTGACATTGACATTTATCTGTCAGTTACAAACATTTTTATTTTTCAATTGGTTTCCATGGCATTATTTGGGCTGTGAGATTTATTACAACAGATTATTTTATATATTATATTCTTTTATCTCTAAACCAATAAAAGATATAATAAAATATTAAAATATATCAGATAGAGAATTTAATTTTCTTTAATACTAGCAAGAACTTTTTATTTCAAAAAAAAGCACACACATCTATGCGCTCAATTCAAAATTAAATGCAAAAAATATAAAAATAGATTTTAAAAAACCATGTATTCTATAAAAATTAAAGGATTTTCAAGGACAGCAAGGACCATTTTCTCACTCCAGGATATTTCCATATATTCAAGGTTTTCCAGGTCGGTAGACACCCTGCACTTAATTTGGGACCCCGTGTACATATTTAATTTCACGTAAGAAAATAGCGTTGATATAGATAGGGATATACATTCTGCTATTTGATTGGTCAGAATGCAAACTTAGTTCACAAAAACGAAGAAAGTATCACCTGTCAATTGTCAATTATCAAATAAAATCAAATAAACAGAATTGTGTAACCATGTTTTGTTGTAATTTTTAATATTCAGATCTTGTACATTTTTACAAATAAAATTATTTATTATTGACATAGTTTGGTTTCGCAGAATTTTTAAACCACGTCAAAGAACAAGCCATTTTAAATAACCACAAAACGCAAATTATAAAAATTATAAATGATACATTTTAAAAAATTAGATTTTATAACGAGACGAAGTTACTTTCAGAGAAAGACGATTATATTAGAAATAAGTTTAACAGAATTGAGTTATTTAGAAATCAATAAATATTTTAGAAATTATTTTTTTACTCTTTACCGTCCCCAAAATAAATTAATCCTGTCCAGATTTAATTCCTATTATTTTTACAGTACAACTAAGTAAATTATTTAATTCAAATTCAGTACTAGAATATTGCATTGTTATTTATTATTACTAATATTTGTGTTCAAGAATTTACACACAAAATAAATAGTAGGTACATTACTTAATTTCTCAGATTTATCGTTATATACTCTTACTCTACTCTACTCCGTACTTCATGGCATGATTTTGGAACGCACCCGCCGGATCAACTTGGCAGTCGCTGTCAGCCATGGGTCGATTCTGTTCATCTTTCTATAAATTTGTAAATTTATAAATTTGTAGCTTACAGTTGATCTGTAAGTTTACCCTTTACGAATTTACAAATAAGGTAATTCGGAACGGCAATTCATGCGCCTCAGAATATGTACTTGAACCAATAAATTAGGGACTCTATTTATCTGAGTTTTATAAGTTACTTTTAACAATCTCAGCGTATGTTAGGTTTGGTAGATAGTAACAGATGAATTAGCTGCTCTTTTACACTTTTTGTCGCTAGAATACATATATTGCTGCACATTTACACTTTTTGCTGTGAAACTACATATTTTGTTGCTCAAATACAAAAATTGCCGTTGTCAATACATAATTTGTCGTCTCGAAAAATGACACCCTAATAAAAACAATTAATAATTGGATACCTTCAAATGTATTGCAATTGCGTCGCTTCGCAACTGAGGTAAATGTGGTTGCAAAATTGCAATTATAAATTTTGTCAATAATTGGAAACTAAATTATAATTTATTAAGCAATGATGCTGTAAAATTTATATATTTCACCGGCTTATCAGTAGAATATTTTAATGTTCTATATGATTTGTTAATTTCCACAGTTATGCCAAAGTTGAAATACAGATATTTCCAAAAAACGCCAAAGAAAACTAAATTTAATAATTTAACATCCAGAGACAAATTATGTATGACTTCAATAAGATTAAGACGTGGATATACACTAAAAGAAATTTCATTATTTTTTTCCGTCTCTCTCAACAGTAGAATTTGTGGTGTTTACATGGATTCAGTTCATGTTTTTTCAAATTGAAACGATGAAATAGAATTTGTTTTCCCTCCGTGAGAATCAGAAAGATTCGATTCCGCAATGTTTCATTAATAACAATCACTACACATAATAACTTACCAAACTTTGCTGATTAAATAACAAATTATGGGATCAGAGGGGCGGTGCTGAAGAGGGAAAGCATTTGATCGACACGGCCATGGTATATCAGCACACTCTTTCTAAAAAATTCTTGTGCCTTTCTAAATTGTGTGAAGGGAGGTCCGCTGCCGATTCGCCGCCGATGACGTCAAAATCATAAGTCCCCATAATCAGGGAACCAGAATTAGAGACAGATAGAGTTATGCAGAAATAATATTCCCATCTCTCATTCTAGGCTTCAAGGAGAGCAAGCGATTCGTAATATATTAGTTAATAGATATATGAATTTATTAGAATATTTTTTTTATCTTCATGTCATTACTAAATATCACTAGGTTCAAATTTAGCGCTTAATTTTAGAACTAAAATTTTCGTTTTGTACGGAGTAAAATAACTGCATTTCATTCGTTGAAACGAGAGAATATATAACTAATTCTTGATCAGAAACAAGTGTCATTTTACAAGTTCGGCTCCAAAATTTTCCTCCTTTGACCAATGGCATTACTTGTCTCTGTTCAAGAATTAATTACACATTCTTTCATCTCAACGATGAACTATAGGTATCTGGAAATGAATTTTAGATGAAAAATGAGATGAATTAGAATTGATAATATAAATATAATACATGATAAATTATACATATTTAGTTTTGTTTCCAAACTGATGGCAAAATCCCTGAATTTTTCTATTTTAAGTGAAAAAATCCCTTTATCCCTCTTCATGATAAAAAATCCCGTAAAAAGGGATAAATCCCTCTATGTGGCAACACTGACCCAACAGAGCAACATTGCCATCTTCAAAAGTGAAATTTATTACAAAAACGCGCGAAAATTTAATAATTGTAACAATCGGTTTATCTAGAAAGGAAACAGCAACCAAGTATATTTCACTTACCATCATATCTTATAGATGTCATTAAAGAATTGTACATTTTTTTTTTTTCCTTTATTTTTATTCAATATAAAACGAGTAACAACGTATAAAATAATATTTATGGCTGCATGCGAATAGCTCCGTCTAATCTGATAACTTCTCCATTCAACATAGTATTCTCCATAATGCTAGTTACTAATTGGGCATATTCAGAAGGTTCTCCTAATCTTTGAGGAAATGGCACTGATTTACATAAAAATGCTATAGCCTTTTCAGGTAACTTTTCCAACATTGGCGTTTTGAATATTCCTGGAAGACATAATATTTGTAAAGAAGCTTATTATAAGAAAGTAAAATAAAAGTAATTTTACCTGGTGCAATAGTACAAACACGAATCCCTTGAGAAGCCAAATCTCTAGCGAGAGGAAGAGTGAGTCCAACTACTCCAGCTTTACTAGCTGCATAAGCTGCTTGGCCAATTTGACCATCATACGCAGCTACACTAGCAGTATTTACTATCACGCCTCTTTGTCCGTCAGGGTTTGGTTCATTTTCACCGATTAAACCAACTGCCAAACGAATGACATTGAATGTTCCAGCAACATTTACATTTAAAACTCTTTGGAAGTCTTCTAAACTGTGCGGAATTTTCTTGTTAAAGTTGTAAGTTTTATATGCTACAGCAATACCGGCACAATTTACAGCAGCATCTAGTCTGCCGAACTTTTGTTTCGCCAAATCCAATGCACCTTTCACATCGGCTTCACTTGTCACCTACATACATTCAATTGTTCTTAAATATACGAGAAGAGATTTGTTTGTAACCTAACATGAAAATAACAGGTAACAATCGTAAAAAAAATCCTGTCAGTCAAGTTACTGTGACATTTATATGCTTACCACGATTGTATGTTTCAAAGTAAAAAAAGTCTGAAAATGTGTCAAGTGGAGCAGTATTTATACTTGTAAAGTTCTTAACAAAAGAGGACAATGAACCAAAAAATATTTATGAATGGATAATTGACGCATATGGGAAAGATATATCGTTAATTAAATTTGGCGTAAGCAATGTCAATAAGGCCGAGAAACGTTTGGGGAACGTGTGACAGGTCTGTGGAGGCAGGAGCGAAGGAAAACAACAAAAAATGAGAAGATTGGGTTTAACAGAACAAAAATGAAAAGTTTAAGCGAGGATATCACTAGTATAAAAACAATCAAAACTTACATCTATAGGAGCAAATACAACATCATTTCCCAATGTACTGGATACTTCATTTCCTTTTGATGTGGGCAAATCACATAAAACTACACGTCCTCCAAGTTTAACTAATCTTTCTACAGTGGCTCTTCCTAAACCAGATGCTCCCCCAGTTACCAAAGTTACTGATCCCTAGAAATAAAATTGAAAGTCACATCTTCACATGCATCATAACCTACAAATAAAATCAAATCTCTTTACCTTAATCATATTCACCAAGTAAATGTAAAATATAAATTATAAACAACTAAATGCAAAGTATGTATACGTTTAATACTATTTATATGTACAGTAACTTGCTTTTTTGCAATTCAAAAGTGCAAGTAAACATATTTAGATTAGATATGACCTTTAATACTTGCTTCCTGCTTGCTTAGAGGATTGGTATGTTGCCGTAAGAGGGAATATAAAATTTAATTAAATATTTAACGTCATTTTTTTATGTTATCAAGAAGGAATAACATATTTTTGAACTGCCAAGCCTTCGAATTTCATAATTAAGTTTTCATGTTATTACTCGTATTATCTTATACTTTTTATTATTATAGGTCATTTACCACCGAATTAATCCGTAGATTAATAATCAGCTGATTAACACATTAGAATCAAGCTGCTCAGTGATCCGTAAATCTGAACTGATTTGGCCAGCACATTACCTTCCGTCAATTCAGTGTATTATGTACAAATTCCATTATATAAATTTTCTTGCAAAAGATTATATATTTCCAGCAAAATTATTTCATAAACAAACAATGTAAATTGCACTTCACTAATATCTTCTTCTGTTTTAGCTTTTTCTCACTCAGTGGTCGCTATTCTAGAATTTCTTCATTCACTCATTTCTATTTTGCTTGTTGTCCCCATTCAATTCTTTTTCTCTCACGTCCTTTACAATACAGCCTTTCCATTTTATCTTTGGCCTTCCTCTGTTTCTTCTACCTGTTATTATTAAGCTGTTCATTCTTATTCGAATATATTCTTCATCTCTCTGCATGACATCTTCAAACCAATATAATCTTATCTCTTGTATCTTTCTAGAAACTTCTATCACTCGAGCCATTTCCCTTACCCTCTCATTCCGTATCTCAACTTTTCGTGTCTTCCCCAACATCCATCTCAACATTTTCATCTTTCTGCCACATTCATTTTCTTTTCATTGACACTGACATCAGCCAATTATAATTTTCTTAATATAGTAGCTGTTTCCATGGTTATAGCATAGCTGGCTGATTTATGAAATTTAATTCTTTTATAATTCTATATCCATTGAATATGAAGTATAAAATGCAATTAAATCGTGTAGATAATAGTATATTCTTTAATATTTTTAATAACATTGTGTCAAAAAATGATATTTAACAGCGTTTTTTCAAGAAAAACTGATAAGATCTTCAAATGAGGGTACTTCTTGTATGTCTACACTGCACACCAAAAATTCTACATTCTTTATATTTAATTTACTTAATTTTAAATTCATTTTATGGAGTTGTTGGTAACACTGCGAACAGGTGAATACGCCGATATTGCAAGTGAACGAAAAACCTTTTTCTTTATACGAAAACATTAAACAAATTAATAAACAAATAATAATAAACAGTCACAATTACAAAATCTGTGATATATAAATCCAGTGATCACTCTGTGCCGTTGAGATTATTTTGCCGTTTAAAATCAGGTACGCTAGCGACAACAGCTGCACGCGTTCACTCCTGTCCGCGCGGCAGTTTAGACACACCAGTGTCGCCAACCGTAGCAAAAATAAATCTCAACTCCCACAGAATTAAAGAAAACTAAACATCAGCAATGTCTGAAACCAGCGCGGGCTCATGCACCACCATTACAACATTCGCCAATGTAATAACAACCACATCCGTGACTACTTATCTCGGCACGCTGACAATAAATACTCAAGCAACACGGGTGCATACTCAACGCCCGAATATTCAAAACCAGAATTTTCATGCACAGAATCATTCAAATCCCGATTATTCAAACCCAGAATATTTATGCACAGAATCATTCAAAACCAAAATATTCAAAAACCGAATGAACAAGTTTAGACTACCTGTCACTAGATGTCAGTACGAAAGCTAGTTCAATGCGTGTTCAATGGTGGTGCAACATATGCGTTGTCGATAATCTAGTGAACTTTAATTTGGTCAAAAGAAAGTAAATGGACATACGTCTGCATTCAATCCAATTCAACTGTCCACAGCAACTGTCAAAAGTGACAGCTACGCTAGTAAATAAGAGAACATATACTAAAAAACAAATTAATAATAGACCGGGGGCTAGTGCTACAAAAAAAATGTATCATGGTATTCCAAATACTAACCCTAGGTGCTCACTTTAAATACCCTGAAGAACGATTTGCTGTCTTCCCCGGAAAAAAAGACGATCTACCCAGCTGTGGGTTATGACCCAAAACTGTCTAAAAATTGATATTTTAGAATCTAGGTATTCTGTATGGGACCTGCATAAAATGACATTATATATTATGTAAATAGTAGCCGATAATAAATGCCAGACATTTTCAATGGTTACAGAGGGCGCTAAAGCCTTTTATTGCTGTGAATTTTACCTACCAAAAAATGTCCATGCCATTCCATCCGGGCTTTAGTCAACTAAATATATATATATATATATATATATATATATATATATATATATATATATATATATTTACATCCCACTATCATTGCTGCGTCCTTTCATGGCTCGGACATTGTGGCAACCACCGAAAGGAATAGAAATAGGCTTCTATTTTATGAAGTATATCGACTATTTTTTTCCCCTGATTATGAATTTCGGTTCAAATTTCAATAAAGTCAATTTACAACGATATACGTTTCCGTTCATTTCACGATATTATGAACTCCCCCAAACTGAGTGAATCCGACGTCCAGAGTATATACTTCATGCATATCCCGTATTTTGTGACGTCCGATTTGTATATTTTTATTCATACTACCGTTACAATGACGTCCAGCAACGTTGCCAATATTAAATACATTATTCTGATGTAGAAACCAATGCGCAATCTTTCATAGTCATATGCACACCCATATGTCAGAGATTTTTTTACTATCTCTGGTAATGATAATTAACAGATATAAATGTCTGATACTTATTTGATTTAGTTTAGTTCAATGTTTGAAGATTTAAAGCAGGATAGCATACTTTATTTTATTCAAAAAAAAATATTATCATTAAACTAACGAAAATTGATCAACGTAATCTTTTAATCTATTAATAAACCTAACGATATTTTACAAAAATAATTTTGCAGTTTTTAGTGTGTAATTTTTGTAATATGATTTATTTTCCATAAAAAAGGATATTTAACATAATTTCCTGACCCTAACACCCGGCACCCGGTGTAAGAAATCAATGGTAAAATTTTCGTTTGGCTATAGATAATTCCCTATTATAATTTTTAGATCAAAAGTGTAATTACAAAAAAATTTGATGTGGCCAGCACATAACCTCTCGCCGTATATTTTACCTGGCTGTATGCATAAAGCAAAGAATATTTTTATAAATACAAATAATATATTCATATAAATCTATGACGTATAAACTTCTTTATTATTCAATAATAGCATGTCTCAACATGAAGATATTTTACCATAAATTATGTTACAATAAATTACAAAGTAGAGTTTACCATATATAAATATTAGGCTGGTAACTGCAATTTTCAATTCGAACAACGTTGTTTACTTTCTCTTCATATTCTTCTAGTAAAAACATTAATTTTGGGCGGTCTAAAATGTATATATGGATTGTGCATCTATTCTTACATATCTTCTTTTACATTTTATTTTTACCTCTCGCTAAGAGAGGTATTGCATTCATGCTAAAAATCGCATGTCCAGATTTTATTGAATAAGCACGTTTTAAGGTCCCTACAATCCGATTTTAACATTTTTACGATGATGTCTGTGTGTGTGTGTGTGTGTGGATGTATGTGTGTGTGTGTGTGTATGTATGTAGGATGTTGGAAGGACGATTACTCAAAAACTATAAGACTTTAAATTTGTTTAACCACGTATTTCCCAATCGGACATTCATGGGAAGATCTGAAAAGGTTTTGGTAACAATTGGACAACCGGAAGTAGAAGATTCTTGAAAAAAAATCTTCTAAATAATATTTTTTGAAAATTTTTCATGGTAAAATTAAAGAAAATTAAATTCTTTATCTGATACATTTAAATATTTTATTATATATTCTATAGATTTAGAGATAAAAGAAATATAATATATAAAATAATCTGTTGTAATAATTTTTACAGCCGAAAGAATGCTATGGAAAATAGTTGCAAATTCAAATTCAAATTGTTTGTAACTGACAGATAAATGTCAGCGTCAAAAATACGGAGACATTACTGAAGACTTTTTCTGGGAAGTACATACATTATATTATTTCTTAATGTATTAATAAATACATAACATATATCCTTCAAAAATACTGTCAATCCGGACAATGAATTGGAAACATTTCGAAAAATTAGAAGAGGACAAAATTTCTTCATAAAATTAATTTAAAATTAAACAATCTAAATATAAAGAATAGATATATGTAAGTAGAATTTTTGGTATAGAGTGTAGGTATACAAGAAATGTTAAATAAAATAGGGCGCGAGCAATCATGTGATTTTGTCGGCCATGACAAGCAGATATGGGGGCCCATGACAGAATGATGGCTAGTAATTATGTATATAGATGTCAAGTATCATAATTTCTCATTCTAAATTTAGTGATTTTCCAATTCCATGTGGTTTATTTTCCTCGACAAGTAAATTCCACACTCCTGGTAACAAATTAACTACGTTCATTTAGAAAATCTTGAAGTTTTGAATGGAAAATTGACAAGTGATATCCATGTACATAATTACTAATTATCATTCTGAAACTGGCCCCCACATCTGCTTGTTAAGGCCAACAATGTAACATGACTGTTATATACTTATGTAACCAAAAAAGTAAGTGGCGAGAGGTATTGTGCTGGCCACAACAGATTTTTTCATACATGTTATATCTAAATAACACTAATTCCCTTTAATAAAGTGACGGATAGATTGCACTCCGATTATTCTTATATCGATGTGTAATTTTGTCAATATTTACAACTTACTTGAGAAGAATTTGATAGCTTTTTCGCAATTCAAAGTTACTCTAGTCTATAGTACTGGTGTACATTGTCCCATAATGTTTGAAACAAATTTAAGTCCTTCAACCTAGACTTGTCATCTCCATAATAGTCACAGATTAAGAACTAAGGGATTCTCCAAGTACATTTTTCTTTCATTACTCATTATTTCTGACACTGACATTTATCTGTCAGTTACAAATAATTTAAATTATCAACTATTTTTCATGGCATTCTTTCGGCTGTCAAATTTATTACAACAGATTATTTTATATATTATACTTCTTTTATCTCTAAATCTATGGAATACATAATAAAATATTTAAATGTATCAGATAGAGAATTTAATTTTCTTTAATATTACCACGAAAATTTTTCAAAAAATAATATTTAGAAGATTTTTTTTCAAGAATCTTCTACTTCCGGTTGTCCAATTGTTACCAAAACCTTTTCAGATCTTCCCATGAATGTCCGATTGGGAAATACGTTGTTAAACAAATTTTAAGTCTTATAGTTTTTGAGTAACCGTCCTTCCAACATCCCACACACACACACACACACACACACACACACACACACACACAGACACATCCACACACACACACACACACATCCACACACACACACACACACACACACACACACATCCACACACACACACACACACACACACACACACACACACACACACACACACACAGACATCATCGTAAAAATGTTAAAATCGGATTGTAGGGACCTTAAAACGTGCTTATTCAATCAAATCTGGATATGCGATTTTTAGCATGAATGCAATACCTCTCTTAGCGAGAGGTAAAAAATGTTCCAAACTAAAAGTGACAACCAATGAATCCAAATTTATTGATGTGGTAGAAATCCTGTCATTAATCACATATAAATTAAAAGTTCTATTTTCAAGCTGTTTACACAGTGCCATGAGAAATACCTTAATAAACTGTTGGTATGTGTTTATGTAATTTTTACTTTGATTTTATTATTATTAAAGATAATGGAAGCTCTTAATAAAATGAAATGGTCTTTATTTGTCAAAATATTAATTTTAATTTAACTCAAGCCTTAAAATGACATTTATTTAGGTCTATCTGCCTGTTTCATTTCATCATTTCTCATGACTATCTGTAAGCAACATAAAAATAAACTTTTAATTTGCGACTATTTCGTAACAGGAATGTATTTTATCAATTAATTGCCATTTTAAATTATGAGTAACTTTATTATTTAAACTTTTGTTCTAAAACTAAAATTTTACCATTGTATGTATTTCCTATAGATAGGGTATTAATCATTAAATTTCGATCACCAAATTGTTTCAATACAAATATCTGTTAATTCCTGTTAACAGTAAAACCAATCAAACATTACAAAAATCTTCTTTGTTAATAATGTTTACACTGTACTTATGTTGTATTTGGTCGGCCCTCGGGCATTCAATAAATCTATTATTATTAAATAAAAAATACATTTTAACATTAAATATTTGCCATCATTTAAAAGATCTACTCATCAAAAAAACTCCGCTCCGCTCCGGTGTGGCTACCAACGATGCTTAATATACATATACATATAACTTCTCATGGACGGAAAATACACTATTAACCGTGGTTGACCCACATCCCTGGCAAATCGTTCTCCGGAGTATTTTTCATTGAATTTGCGAATTAAAGCTGTAAAATTACCAAAACTTATTATTTTAAAGTAACTAAGTAATTTAATTGTTGCTACTATGTTGGCGACATTTGCGACTGTAACAGAATAAAACATAGATCGTAGCTAGGCGTTGAGAATATTTTCTTTAGTGACAAATCAGTAATTTTGGCGACACAATAATAATACTCATATTAGCGCAAAAGCAGATAATTTTTGCACAAAGCTAATTTCGTACTGTTATTCGAAATATCTTCAAAATTTGGATATCCTTTTAATATAATATATACAAAAAATATATCATCACGACATATTACCTATTTCTGGGTGTGTCAATCAGCTTTGAACGCAGAAATTAGTAATGATGATGATATATGCGTATCATGCCGGCGTTTACCAGACGTCACGTTACAGGCACTTACTGCTGGTGTGGAAAGTGAAATACAGGAGTCTCTTTTGTATCATTTAAAATTCGAAATAATTTTGAAGTCACAGGCACATGGCCACTGGATACCATATATAAAAAGAAAAAAAAAAGAATTTTGCAAAAGTACAATTTTTATATAATATAATTCCAAAGAAATGGAGGCTAATTTTACAAAAAAAAACAATTATTAATTCAGTTCATATTACATTCCTAGTGCTGTAATTTAAATAAATAATATATTTAATAAGTTCATTTTTCGCTTATTTTGTAACAGTGACGCATTAGTACAATGCACTTTGTCTTACTATACTATTTTTTTTTTATTTATACATTTATAAAGAAAATGAATACAAGTTAACCTGGGGTCTTCTTTATATTTGCTATAGTAAAAAGGAATTTATCACCAAAATACTTATTAGTTACCAAACGCAAGACCCGAGATTCACTTAATCCCACACATTTATTTTTGTCTCAGATTAATAATTAAGCACCTATTTTGTCCCGCACGAAATCAGTTTTGTGCACAAATTATATATTTTGTACCAATACGAGTATTATTATTGTGTCGCTAAAATTACTGATTTGACTCTAAATAAAATATTCCCAACGCCTAGTTACGATCTATGTTTTATTCTGTTACAGTCGCAAATGTCTCAATCATAATAGCAACAATTAAATTACTTAGTTACGATAAAACTAAGAAGTGTTGGTAACTTTACAGCTTTGACCCGCAAATTCAATGAAAAATGCTCCGTAGTTTTGAGTAATTAGAAAATATTTTTATACTTACTAGTAATACCGATTTTAATTATGTATACTTATTCATAAATATCTTTACGTGAGACTTTTCCAACGTCCCACACACATACACACATACATTCACACACACACACACAGCCATCATCGTCAAAATGTTAAAATCGGATTGTAGGGACCTTAAAACGTGCTTATTCATTAAAATCTGAATATGCGATTTTTAGCATGAACCCAATACCTGTCTTAGCGAGAGGTAAAAAGCAAATAGCTTAACAATTTTTTTCACAAAATAATCTTATAAATTTTGTTTTAGGTACCTATACCTACATTTGTAAACAAAAATTATCTAATGGGTCTATATTCTGTTCACATCTGTAAGTGATACGGATTTGTAAATCTAAATAATGAACAAAATCGCAACGAAAGTTGACACTCTTATGTATAATTTTATATTAATGAACAAAAATAGATGTGTTTTTATCACGTTTTTACAGATTTAGATATGTGTAAGACTTACAGGTGTCAACAGAATCGACCCATAAACTTAAGCTACTAGGTACAGGCACGAAAAGATATTTATTAATAAGTGTAAATAATTAAAATCGTTATTACGAGTAAATATAAAAATATTTTCTAATTACTCGGCAACTCACTCTCGCTAAACACTTTAGTAACTAGAGGGGAACTCGAAAGAAGTACCTAAATAAGAGTAATTAAATTATCTATATTTTTTAATAAATAGTTTATAGTTTATTGAGAGTTAATTTGTTTAAAACATTTTTTTCTATTTAAAAAATATTGAGATTCTCCCTTTTTCTACTCCATTTAAAATTTCAATCTTGATATTTTAGAACAAAAGTTTATAAAGATTTTATTTGTATATTTCACTGTAGCATACCGTCCTTATATTTATTCCATACATTTAATCATAAATCTTGTTATCCTTACAATTGGCATTTATTTACAATTTGCACAATATTTTGTAATTAATAATTCAGCTTTATGTTTTTTAAATATTTACCTTTTTTAAATTGAGTACATTTCTATTTTGACATCATAGTTTAGCGATTTTATCTTTACTAAGAAGGTTTTACAAGTACAAAATAAATGCTTGATTATTTAAATATTAATTTAACATATTATCAGGAGTGCACTATATAACTTTAAATACGATTAAAAGACTTGCGCGCTAATGTATTGCCCAGTGTGCCCACTGTTGCCAAGTATACGGAGTTCAGATTGTCGGTGGAATGAAACTTCTGTATATACAGTGTATATACGCCGGACGACACTAACGCCGCAAGTGGAATTTTTTTGAACTACAAAAAATATACATTTTTCACTCCGCTATCATTGTGACGTCCATAACAAATTTTGTTAAACGATTCTAGGCCGCCCCCTGATGCCAGAAAAAAATTTACAAGGCATTTTAAAGTGACGTCCGTATACCGGACGTCATATGCACAAGGACGTCACTTTGAATGTAGAAAATGACATAGGGGACGCCACAATGGTAGTGTGATGTAAATATATATATATATATATATATATATATATATATATATATATATATATATTTACATCCTACTACCATTGTGGCGTCCCCTGTGTCATTTTCTACATTCAAAGTGACGTCCTTGTGCATATGACGTCCGGTATACGGACGTCACTTTAAAATGCCTTGTAAATTTTTTTCTAGCATCAGGGGGGGGGCCTAGAATCGTTTAGCAAAATTTGTTATGGACGTCACAATGATAGCGGAGTGAAAAATGTATATTTTTGTAGTTCAAAAAAATTCCACTTGTGGCGTTAGTGTCGTCCGGCGTATATACACTGTATATACAGAAGTTTCATTCCACCGACAATTTGAACTTCGTATACTTGGCAACAGTGGGCACTGGGCAATACATTAGCGCCCAAGTCTTTTAATCGTATTTAAAGTTATATTGTGAACTCCTGATAATATATTAAATTAATATTTAAATAATCAAACATTTATTTTGTACTTGTAAAATCCTCTTAGTAAAGACAAAATCGATAAACTATGATGTCAAGATAATTATTTAAATAACATAAAGCTAAATTATTAATTACAAAATATTGTGCAAATTGTAAATAAATGCCAATTGTAAGGATAACAAAATTTATGATTAAATGTATGGAATAAATCATTACCTCCATGCAGAAGTATCCAAGTCCATTTTTATGCATTTTGAGCTTATGTGCAAATTAGATAGCTAAATCACAACTTTTTTACATGCAGAAGTATCCTACATGCTATATGTGAAATAAGGTATAATTTCTTATCTTATACTGAAATATCCTAAATACATGTTGAACATACTGTGTGAGCAGTACTAGCTTATCTCCCCTCTACAGATAGTTAGGATAGTTTTGCACAAAATGTGTGAAGTTAGTTATGACAGATTTGGACTTACGATAGTGAACATAACCTATAAAAAGTGATTGGTCATAATATGTACATTGCATTACATTTGGATGATATTTAGACAACTTTATTTTATTATTTATTACAAAATATATAAACGGCGATGGAAGGAAGGGGTTCAAAATTACTAAAACTTGCTTTACAAATAGAAAATTGCACTGGTAAGTTTTTTTTTGAGTTTTTTTATTTGAATGCAGTACTTATTTTTATTATTTTTTAGACATTAGTACTGATGGCAATTCTTTGGCTACAGTTGATATTCCTGGAACAAGTAAAATAAGTGATAGTACAATGAACAAAAATCACAACAGTCATGACATATCTGAAGAGCAGTATGACTCTGATAATTATATTTCGGATCCATATTCAACAGATTCCGATACAGAATACGTGCCAGACGAGGTACCAGATCAAGAAAATGAAGATACGGATACAAGTAGTGAAGAGATTAATACCAATGATAATAATATACAGAAGCCTGAAGAATCTAAAAAACCGAAAAGAGGAGACAGAAGTCACTGGCGAAGAAACAAAATAAAAAAATTACGGAACAGTGGCCAAAAGTACGTAAATTGGAGAGACAAAGAAGTTTCAGAACGAAAATTGAAGAACCTTGCAAAACAAACTGTCGGTTGAAGTGCAGTACAAAAATATCACTTGAAGAACGACCTAATATTTTTACAGACTATTGGAATTTAGGGGACGTCACACGTCAACGAGATTTTATTGCTAAACATGTTGACTTTTTAAAGAAAAAAAGAAATAGATCCAAATCAAATGATAATAATTTTTTAGAACAAAATGATAATTCGTCTGTTGGAAGTAGAAGAAATCTTTCATTTCATTATCATTTACCTGCGCAAACGGAGCGAATAAAAGTATGCCAGACATTTTTCTTAAATACATTAAGTATAAGCCATCAGGTAGTTAAAACAGTCTGTAAAAAAATCGCAGATTCTTATGTAATATCACCAGATCAAAGGGGTATAACTCAGTGTAATTCTAGATTACCAGAAGCCACTAAAAAATCGGTTAGAAAACATATAGAAAGTTTTCAAACAGTTGATTCACACTACTGTCGGAAGAGAAGTTCGAAAAAATATTTACCATCAAATTTAAATTTGACTAAAATATACACAATGTATAAAAAATATTGCGAAGAAAGGAGCATCACAATAATTGCGAAAGAAACTACATATCGCAACATCTTTTCTACTGAATTTAATCTAGGATTCCACATTCCAAAAAAAGACCAATGCGATTTATGTTTAAAATATGAAAATAGTAACGAAAGCGAAAAACTAAACATGCAGGAACAAATAGAGACCCATATAAAACACAAAGAATTAGCACGATTGAAAAAACAAGAAGATAAAGAGAAGTCAAAGACTAATGCCGAATTTTGCAGTGCTGTGTATGATTTGCAACAAGTTCTTCAATGTCCTAAAGCCGAATTTTCACAACTGTATTACAAAAGAAAATTGTCTACGTACAATTTGACTGTGTACGAATTAGGGACTTTACAGGGTCATTGCTACATGTGGCACGAAGGTATAGCAGCAAGAGGGTCGTCAGAAATCGGTAGTTGCATTTTGGAATTTATTAAATCTAAAATTTTAGAAGGCAAAAGGGAATTTTCTTTTTTTTCCGATAATTGCGCAGGACAAAACCGGAACCGATATATATACAATTTATACATGTTTTGTGTAAATAAATTTAATATATCTATTGAGCATACATTTTTAGAGAAGGGTCACACCCAGAATGAGGGTGATTCGGTACACAGTTTAATAGAGAGAGCTTCTAAAAAGATACCAATTTACATCCCAAGCCAGTGGTATTGCTTGTGCAGAAGTTCTTGCAAAAAATCTCCTTATTTAGTGACCGAAATGACTTCAGATTTGTTTTTTGACTTGAAAGATCTTTTAAAATGTACAACCAAGAACTGGGACAAGGATGAAAGAGGTAATAAAGTAAAATATAATTCAATAAAACAAATTAAAATTAATCCCAAAAATCCCTACATATTGCAATTTAAATACAATATTCAGGATGATTATATCCAACTAAATACCTTAGAAAAATCTAGAAATAAAAAAATTCTATTTGAAGAATATAATTTAAAATTAATTAGAACAAGTCCAGTGGCTATCTCTGAAGCAAAACATAAGGATTTATTAAGTATGTGTAATGAAAAAGTAATACCCCAGGAATATCATCAATTTTTTCAATCCCTGACTTACACAAATAAAAAAGAAGACTCATCGGAATCGGAGAATGACTAAAAAATGAATGAACATTTTTCTATCAAAGTTTAAGAATGTTGTTTTATTTTTATATACATAATTTGAATGTGCAATCCATAATACATAAACAAGTTTAATTGTTCTTTTTATTTTTTGATCAATAAACATTAACTAAAGGTACTTTATTTTCTATTATTTACTAATCTAAAATATCCTAACTGTCAATTAATGAAAATAACAATATTCAAAACTATCCTAACTCCAAAGTCATAGGGGATAGGCTTATTCTGCAAAAAAAATTATCTGCAAATGTAGCCTATCTCCTCTAATTTGTAAACAATATGACTATTTCTATTTTTATTTTTTAGTTATTGTTACCATTTATTATTCAAAATTAATAAGCTAAAGTAAATTTTAATCTAATTGAAAATGAAAAAGTTATTCAAAAACAAAATATTCATTTGCCTTTATCTTCAGTGTAATGAATTTGTACTTAGGATACTTCTGCATGCAGGTAACGAAATATAAGGACGGTAGGCTACAGTAAAATATAAAAATAAAATCTTTATAAACTTTTGATCTAAAATATCAAGATTGAAATTTGAAATAGAGTTGAAAAAGGGAGAATCTAAATAATTTTTAAATAGAAAAAAATGTTTTAAACAAATTAACTCTCAATAAATTATAAACTATTTATTAAAAAATAAAGATAATTTAATTACTCTTATTTAGGTACTTCTTTCGACTTTTCCTCTACTTAATAAAGTGTTTAGCCAAAGTCAGTTGCCGAGTAATTAGAAAATATTTTTATACTTACTCGTAATAACGATTTTAATTATTTACACTTATTAATAAATATCTTTACGTGCCTGTAACTAGTAGCATAAGTTTATGGGTCGACTCTGTTGACATCTGTAAGTCTTACAGACTTCTAAATCTCTAAAAACATAAAACACATCTATTCTTGTTGATTAATATAAAATTATACATAAGAGTGTCAGCTTTCGTTGCGATGTTGTTCATTATTTACAGATTTACAAATACGTATGACTTGCAGATTTGAACAGAATATAGACCCATTAGATAGTTTTTGTTTACAAATGTAGGTATAGGTACCTAAAAAATTTATAAGATTATTTTGTGAAAAATATTATAAAGCTATTTGCTTTTTATTAAAATGTAATTTGAAAATTGTGATTATATTTCTTTGCATTATGCAAAAGAACAATTTTCAAAATTAATGGCTTTTAAAAACACTGAATTTTATTCGAACCTACACTACTTAGAAAGAAACGCGGAGAATTTATTTGTTTATGGCAACAATAACGAATTTGTGTGGTTTTTGAAATATTCTTTCTGGAAATAAACAGAATAGTTCTCCATAATAGTATTTCATGAATTTAAATCATTTGGTTTTTCATTTTATTTTGCATAGACGGGGATCAAAAAGTCCCACGTAAAGATATTTATGAATAAGAATACATAATTAAAATCGTTATTACTAGTAAATATAAAAATATTTTCTAATTACTCAAAACTACGGAGCATTTTTCATTGTATCTGCGGGTCAAAGCTGTAAAGTTACCAACACTTCTTAGTTTTATCGTAACTAACTAATTTAATTGTTGCTATTATGATTGAGACATTTGCGACTGTAACAGAATAAAACATAGATCATAACTAGGCGTCGGGAATATTTTATTTAGTGTCAAATTAGTAATTTTAGCGACACAATAATATTACTCGTATAGGTACAAAAGTCGATAATTTGTGCACAAAACTGATTTCGTGCGGGACAAAATAGGTGCTTAATTATTTATTGAGTGTATAGATTGCTATTAATTTGAAAATAGTTTCATTAATCTAAGACAAAAATAAATGTGTGGGATTAAGTGAATCTCGGGTCTTGCGTTTGGTAACTAATAAGTATTTTGGTGATAAATTCCTTTTTACTATAGAAAATATAAAGAAGACTCCCGGATTACTTGTATTCATTTTCTTTATAAATGTATAAATAAATAAAAAAAATCAGTGTAGTAAAACAAAGTGCATTGTACTAATGCGCCACTGTTACAAAATGAAGGAAAAATGAACTTATTAAATATATTTATTTAAATCACAGCAAAATACAGATAATTATTTTTAGTAACCACTAGGCATGTAATATGAACTAAATTAATAATTGATTTTTTTTTTGTAAAATTAGTCTCCATTTCCTTGGAATTATATTATATAAAAATTGCACTTTTGCAAAATTCATTTTTTTTTCTTTTAATATATGGTACCCAGTGGCCATGCGCCTGTGACATCAAAATTATTTCGAATTTTAAATGACACAAAAGAGACTCCCGTACTTCACTTTCCACACCAGCAGTGAGTGCCTGTGAGGTGACGTCTGGTAAACGCTGGCATGATACGTATATGTCATCATCATTACTAATTTCTGTGTTCAAAGCTGATTGACACACCCAGAAATAGGTAATATGTCGTGATGATATATTTTTTGTATATATTATATTAAAAGGATATTCAAATTTTGAAGATATTTCGCATAACAGCACGAAATTAGTTTTGTGCAAAAAATATCTACTTCTGCGCTAATACGAGTATTATTATTTTGTCGCCAAAATTATTGTCACTAAAGAAAATATTTTCAACGCCTAGTTACGATCTATGTTTTATTCTGTTACAGTCGCAAATGGCGCCATTATAATAGCAACAATTAAATTACTTAATTACTTTAAACATAATAAGTTTTGATAATTTTACAGCCTTAACTTGCAAATTCAATGAAAAATGCACCGGAGAACGATTTGCAAGGGGTGTGGGTCAACGCAAATATATGCATAGAACACGTGATCGTAAAAATTATATAAATCCAATATATCATTGAACTCTACATGAGGTGTAATTTGAACTCAGAGTTGTTAGACCTCTGATATGGTTTACATGTTGAGTAATCTTAACTTCTCTGCTTAAACTTTTGTTTTTGTTCTACTGATGATGAGAACTTAGTTCTCGAAATACGTATATAGCTCATAGCTTATATTATTATTTTAAGGTTAAGGGGTAATTGTTTTAGTTTTATTTTAATTTACGTGTGATTAATGACAGGATTTCTACACTTTTGATCTAAAAATTAGAATAGGGAATTATATATAGCCAAACGAAAATTTGCCATTGATTTCTTACACCGAGTGCCGGATGTTAGGGTCAGGTTATTATGTTAAATATCCTTTCTCATAGAAAATAAATCATATCACAAAAATTAGAAGAAAAATTACACATTAAAAACTGCAAAATTATTTTTGTAAAATATCGTTAGGTTTATTATAGATTAGGAATTTTTATGGAAAGGAAGATTACGTTGATCAATTTTCGTTAGTTTAATGATAATAAATTATTTTTTGAATAAAATAAACTATGCTATCCTGCTTTAAATCTTCAAACTAAATCAAATAAGTATCAGACATTTATATCTGTTAATTATCATTACCAGAGATTATAAAAAATCTCTAACATATGGGTGTGCATATGACTATGAAAGATTTCGCTTTGGTTTCTACATCAGAATAATGTATTTAATATTGGCAACGTTGCTGGACGTCATTGTAACGGTAGTATGAATAAAAATATACAAATCGGACGTCAGAAAGTACGGGATATGCATGAAGTATATACTCTGGACGTCGGATTCACTCAGTTTGGAGGAGTTCATAATATCGTGAAATGAACGGAAACGTATATCGTTGTAAATTGATTTAATTGAAATTTGAACCGATATTCATAATCAGGGGAAAAAAATAGCCGATATACTTCAGAAATTTGAAGCCTATCTCTATTCCTTTCGGTGGTTGCCACAATGCCCTAGCCATGAAAGGACGCAGCAATGATAGTGGGATGTAAATATATATATATATATATATATATATATATATATATATATATAATATATATATATATATATATATATATATACTCGTATATATATATATATATATATATATATATATATGTAAATAGTAGACGATAATAAATGCCAGACATTTTCAATGGTTACAGAGGGCGCTAAAGCCTTTTATTGCTGTGAATTTTACCTACCAAAAAATGTCCATGCCATTCCATCCGGGCTTTAGTCAACTGATAATTTCTACCCTAAAAGACACGAAAAAATTATGGCCGGACATATTGGATGTATATACGGGTCACAACACCCTTGCGATTTTATCAACCGCTTAACGTGGGGGCGGTGGATCATGGTATTCCGCTTCATATTTCAGAGACAATTTATAATTACCATTTGAAATAAAAATACACAAACGCCAGACATATATGTTTTATATTGGGGATATTAGAAGAGTTGAAAGTTGCACCATTTACAGTGGTGCCTTAGTTATTTTGGTATGATTTATATTGGTTCGACGGGGATGAAATGCCACTAGAGGTTAAGGACGTCATATTACAACTTTTTGAATTAAATTCTGAAGGTAATAATATATATATATATATATATATATATATATATATATACATCCCTCTATCAATTTGACTTCCGTACATAGAAACATGCATTTGGCGTCTATGGGAAATACTGGTCCTAGGCGTCTACTTCTTCGAGTATATAGAATGTTTCACCCCACCTAATAATGTGAGCATAAGGATATTTTCAAAAAATTCGTATTTAAAGAAAACAATATACACGTATATTTGACTTCCGTACTTTATACGGGTTTTTGTCGTCCCGCGTATATTTTTGTACGTATTACTGACAATTTGGCGTCCAAAATTAATATACGTTTACAAAAAGCTATCAATCGGGCATCCTGCACTGTTGCCAAATATTATGTACTGTAGCACTAACATGGAATACGAACATAATCGTCTAACATGGGATCATGATTTTTTTTAAATTATATTTTTTACTAATATTTTGAAAACTATTTGTTTAAATTTGATTTACATGCAATTCTTCAATTAAATCAAATAAAACAAAATTCGTTCTGCATG
The DNA here is from genome assembly GCA_951394225.1 of Harpalus rufipes. Classification (NCBI taxonomy): domain Eukaryota; kingdom Metazoa; phylum Arthropoda; class Insecta; order Coleoptera; family Carabidae; genus Harpalus; species Harpalus rufipes. Next base: position 27,141,654 of record OX596275.1, on the reverse strand, counting down.
TTTAATAAAATGGGTCTGCAGATATGTATATTTATACGCCTTATGTGCAAAATATTTTAACATTGCTACGTAAATGTCACATTTATTTGTAATTTTATTAAAATAAATAATTTTGTTCTTCCTCTCTGTGATTTTGTTTTTTTTATCTTCCGTTACCTTAGGTAAGGAAGGTATTGTCTTTGGTCAAAAATTTCGTTTTACTATTTTTACGATGATGTCTGTATATACTCGTATGTATGTGTGCGCATCTCTCACTCTGTGTGTGTGTGTGTGTTTATGTATGTGTGTGTGTGTGTTTATGTGTGTGTGTGTGTTTGATTGTGTGTGTGTGTGTGTGAAAAAAGTTCTCCGATAACTCCAACAACTACAATTCCAAAAATTATAATTCTTTCATTCTTTTGTACGTCCGTATAAAGACTTAATTAAATTTTGGCTATAATTGGTACACCGGAAGTACTCTTATTTGCAGTTCTTAACAGTTTTTTTTTTATGTTAAATATCTCTTTTTGACATTTTGTTATCACAAATATATGTTATTCTCTGTACGATTTGATTATTTTTTTTCTTTATATTCAAAGTATTTGGAGATGAAAAATTATAAAGAAATGAATATTCATAAATCTTGCAACCTACGTTGCTGTAAGCACAATGTAAATCAAATAGAAACAGTATATTTTAGTAATTGACAGATTTCAGGGTCAAGTATAATTTGCATAGTTTGTGAAATAATTTTACTGGAAATATATAATCTTTTGCAGGACACTACCTTATCTGTGAGTAATTTATATAAAACACATAGAAAAGACGGAAGGTCATGTGTTGGCCACATCAGATTTTATACAAATTTATGTCTGCTTCCGACATATTGAAAATTTGAATTAAAGTAACCAAATGCTTTTAGAATAGGTAAACATACTTGCACTGGGGTTTAGATGATTTAGCATATTTTTTGATTGTTTTACAGCCACAAATTAAATTTTTAGTTTAGGTGTTCCTAAATATATACAAGTTACAAGGTTCCTTTTGAAACAAAGTTTAACCGTAGGTACATGAATTATTAAATAAATATTATGATATAAGGACTATTTAATATATGTATCGCAACATCTGACGCCTAGACCAAAAAAGTATGAAATTGATTTTCTAATAAATTAAAAATATTGACTGGCTCTCTGAGCACCCAACTAAGAAGACTGAAGTACTTATACATTATATTAGCATATTTTCGTAAGTAATCGCTTGTAAAATTGGAAGATCGGAATAACAATCATTATTTTTATTTAATAATTACCTACTAGTTTTCTCACATCTTTCATAAACTTGTTTATATGTACCTCAGCGTATAAGATATAAAAGAAATATTTTTTTTGTTCCATATCTCAAAAACATTATTCACATAGATACATGTATGTTTCATTTGCAAGTAAGAAAACTACCATCCATATTTCAAGCATTTTGATCATATTAAATATTTGTTTTGTCAAATTAAGTTTGTCTATCCTATAATAACAGTGTTTTTTAATGAAATGTATATGTGTATCACATGTAATATTTAACGCTTTTTTTGCTACACCTTAACTTATATGATCGCAGTTCAAAAGACAGAAATAAATTTTCAAGTTTATTTTTGATACAAATTACAATACTGATTAAATTTTTAAAATACTGAACTTTTTATTTCATTATACACGATGTACCAATAAAATTTAAGCAGGAATAATGTTGCGCAGTGCTATGCACATCTCTACATAGTATAAAACTAGTGATATACCTTGGCTTCACCTAGGAGCAATATTGACTTTACCTCCAAAAGTTTTATTTAACCGAGTTCTTATAACATTTTGCAGAGATAAGTCGGCCGGGGGGCCGCGCTTCCAATAATGTCCCCGAAACTATAAATACCGTATTTTAAATTTTTATATTTAAGTAATTTTCAGTTTTTATCCGATAGTGTTCTAAAGTTGTTAACCATTTTTTATATTCTTGTCTATTTTAAATTTATTTTAACCTAATTGTATGTCATTATTTATTTTATCTCATTTATTCTTCTATTCAATTCTGAGGAATGTTTTATATATAATTTAATATATTGTGTTTTCTATGTAATGACATCCTAAAGAGACGTTGATTAATCTTGAAGATGGTTATTGTAATGACAGAAACGTTGATGTAATATCAATAATTTTTCTTCACTCAGGTTCATAATAATATATAAAAAAATTTGGGCGAGGTTTTTCTTTATCAGTAATAAATGCTTATGATTATTTTTTATAAATGTTTATCGAGATATTTATAAAATCATTGTAGTAGCAGGTATAGATGTATTTTAATACATAATATGTAATAAAAAATAATTTTAAATTTTACAAGTCACGCATTCACAAAATACTTATAACAGTATAATAACGTGCGAATGGGAATGCACGAGCAATACGATATTACTTTCGAGCGAGATATTTTTTAGACGATTATAAAAATAAAGTATTTTCAAGAATTTTGTTTCAATTGACAATACTTACATAAATAAATAAATAAATATTTCATCACGGCATATTACCCATTGCTGGGTGCCAATCTGCTTTGTATACAGATATCGGTAATGATGGAATATTTGTACCGTGCGGGTGCTTACCAGGCGTCACCTCACGGGCACTCATAGATGGCGTGGAGAGTGCACCACAGGGGTCAATTTTGTGCCATTAAAATTCGATGTAATTTTTGGCGTCGGTCGGGATCGAACCCGGGTCCCCAGATTCGCGACCAGACACTCAGGCACACGGCCACGAGACCCCATACTTACTATTTTCATTTTTTCAATTAATCTACCATAGCAAGAAAGAAAGCAAAGCTACCTGGCTATGATGATTTGGTATTTAAAGTACCTACGTGTGACGAGCTTAAAAGCACGACACGAAGCGTAGTGTTCTTTTTACGTCATTTATGCTTTGTAAGCACTTATGCCCGTATATTATAGGCTATTTTCTTATACCTGCATATTTATACCTGATTTGCGAATTCGGACAATAATTTAATCAGTCTAATAATTATTTTACATCTGTTAAACTGAAAAACTCAAAATTACTTTCCAGCATAATGAAAATTAATTAAAAATTGTTTAAATTATTTAGTATTTTTTAAGATCCAAAACTAATTTCCTATTTCGCGTTTACAAAGTTTCATGTACTGAATGAAGAAAATCTAATGTGGTCAACACATTACCTGCCTTCAATTTTATATATTTTTAAATCCTTCTTGCAAAAGATTATATTTTTAGTAAAATTATTTCACGAACATATTTTGACCCTGACATCTGTCAATTAGTATAATTTGAATATTCAAATTGTTTCCATTGTGATGCTGCATAGACTGCAAGATTTATGAAACTTAATTTCTTTATAATTATTTTTCTCTTCCAACTATAGCAAATATAATGAAAATTTGTAATCATGTAATATAATATTCTTTAATGTTTATAATAAAAATTTGGGTACTTCCGGTCGGGTTGACCAATTATAACCAAAATCGAATCAGCTCTTCATAAGGGTATACAAATGAGAAGTACGTAAAAAATTGTAATTTTTGGAGTTTGCAGTTATCGAATAACGATTGTCACACACACACATGTACAGACATCATCGTAAAAGTAGTAAAATTGTATTCTAGGGACTCTAAAATGTGCTTATTCGTTAAAAACGGACTATGAATTTTTTGACCAAAAACAATATCTTTCTTACCTTTCTTATTAACGGAACGTAGAAAAAATAATTCATTTAAAATGTCATTGTCATAAAATGTTATTATCAAAGAAGTTATTGCATTCCTATATGACACAGTAACAAAATATCGGAACAATAAATAAATATGAAACTATTTTTCATGTTTTAATGAATAAACTTTCGTCGTTTATATGTGGAAAAGATTTTTTTTAATTGAGAAAATACGAGTTCTCAAAAAATAATTATTTTATAAAAATACATTATTTCTGCAAATTATCTTTATAAAATAAACAAAATAATATGGAAAATAATAGACATCTTTATAATTTTACTCAGTGTTGACTAAATTCTTTAAAAATAATAATTTCTCAATATAATATTTGATTATGGTATCATAACCAAATCAGATTAATATTCTTTAAACATTTAAAGTGAAGAAATACTGAAAACTAAACGCACGAGTTACACATGCCATGTTGCCAAGTGTATGGACGTCAAATTGGCGGTGATTTTCGGTTTTCAATATACGGCGGCGTATATTATGATGCGACGAAAGCGCCACACACGGAATTTCGATGAACTAAATATACGGCTGTTAACAACAAAACAGTCATTTGGCGTCCAAAATTAAAATTTGCAGGTAGACTCCCCACATCACGTAGATGCTAAAAATGTGAGAAAAACTGATTTATAATTTGGCGTCCATATTCGGACGTCACTTTACGAAGGACGTCAAATTGTTGGGGATCTGGCAATGTACGGACGTTCGGTTGTTAGACTGATGAATATATATATATATATATATATATATATATATATATATATATATATATATCATCACGGCATATTACCCATTGCTGGGTGTGCCAATCTGCTTTGTACACATATATCGGTAATGATGAAATATTTGTACCGTTCGGTTATTGTACATATATGTATTACTTACAGTTCATTTGTTTCTAAACAATTAAAAATTTTACTGGGTTATATCAAGTAAACTCAGCAATATTTTTTACCGGGCCGCTATCCCCAGCCTCAGAAAAAAGCAATTTATATTTTATGAAAAGAAATAAAAATCCTGATAAAGTTTACCTAAGTACTAGATTTATCAGTTAAAATGGCGATAAATATATTACACAAATATATGTGTTGTAATACTACAAACGTATTTTTGATATGAAGTACATATCGAATTTTAAATAAAATACATAATATGTGTCGAGAACATTACTATAGCCACTTCAGCCGCGTACGATAAAAAAGCTATACAGAAATACTAAATTATAGCATTAATCGAATGACAAACGAGAGAATCCAACACTTCCGCACTAAATAACTGCCCTTTTGCCTTGAGATAGATGTTAAATGTCTGTAAAAAAAAATTTGACGGCGTTAACCCATCTAACGACGATAAATACCAACTGTATTTGTTTCTTAAATAGAGGGAAAATAATCCGTGCCATAATAATTAAAACTCACTTTGCTACAATCTACACGTGTGAAAGTAATACAAAACGGCGTATTCCAATACTCTCTTCAAAATTCTCAAAAATATTTCAATTAAGCTAAATAATTACTAGCAGAAGTTAAAATTGAATAAAAGTAATATTGTTAGTGACATCTGTGAGATCTTCATTAATCATTCGATTATGCCTAAAATGGAGTATTTTTTTATTATTATAGGTAATGAAAGCAGTGAGGACGATATCATTACTTCTGAATCGGATTTCCGCAGTGAAAATGAAACTGATGATGAATAATACCTGATATACGTACTTTTTTATTTAATATAAACTAGTTTAACATTTAATAAAATTTTTTTTTAAAAGAAATTACATCTATAATAAATTTCCCTTTCAGCCAAATCCCAAATATGATATGCATAGTTAGTATGCTGTTCTGTAAGCAATAACATATGTTTTTGCCATACGTTTTCTACTTAAAAATTGAATTTTTTCATGTTTTAAAGCTTACTTTGCACATTGCTGTTGTTCGTGTGCCTTAAAGAAGTCTTTTATGTTGTATAGCGGTTTTAGTTTTTGTAAAACATATAAAAATAAAGATTCGAATGTAATTTCTAGACGGAATGCTATACTTTTATAATAAAAAAATAAGTTTTTTCGGAGTGGGGTGTAATTTTGACTTTTTTAAATGTCTGGGAGTAGCCAATAACCAATGAAATTATCTGGCATCAAATTTTCTTGTTTGATTTATGGTAATTAATAAAATAAAGCTAGTCCCAGACAGTTTGCTATTATATACTTCCCACTGTAAGCGGCCAACGAAATCACAAGAGTGCTGTGACCCGTATATACATCCAATGTGTCCGGCCATAATTTTTTTGTGTCTTTCAGGGTAGAAATTATCAGTTGACTAAAGCCCGGATGGAATGGCATGGACATTTTTTGGTAGGTAAAATTCACAGCAATAAAAGGCTTTAGCGCCCTCTGTAACCATTGAAAATGTCTGGCATTTATTATCGGCTACTATTTACATATATATAATGTCATTTTATGCAGGTCCCATACAGAATACCTAGATTCTAAAATATCAATTTTTTAGACAGTTTTGGGTCATGACCCATAGCTGGGTAGATCGTCTTTTTTTCCGGGGAAGGCAGCAAATCGTTCTTCAGGGTATTTAAAGTGAGCACCAAGGGTTAGTATTTGGAATACCATGATACATTTTTTTTGTAGCACTAGCCCCCGGACTAAAACCAAAATTAACAACGATTTTATGTGTATTATAGATTGTCATGTAGACATAGCCCATAATCATCGATGTTTGATAGAACTTTGCAGTATTCACGGCTCTCACGAAACGATTTTTTTGCTATAATCTTTGTAATCAAACTATGAATCTGTAATGAGAAAAATAACATTTATTTCGTGTTATTATAATATACATACTTTATAATATTGGCACTTCGTGTAGAAAATGTAACTGTAATTGTTTATTTATTAAACGGTACAACGGTTTATTATTCAAAAAATGTTTTAAGTTCCACATATTTTCCGTAGACATGCCTGTACTGTACCTATTATCTAGAATTCAGTTATTCAATCACATCGTATATAATTATCGATGAAGCTGTCATTTTTGACATTTGAAAACGTATGTCTATTATTATTCACATCTAAATAAATTAAAGTACACTACAATATCGACAATGCATACGTTTCGCAGTGACATCTAGTGACAGGTAGCCTAAACTTTTTCATTCGGTTTTTGAAAATTCGGGTTTTGAATATTAGGGATTTGAATGATTCTGTTAATGCAGTTCTGGTTTTGAATTTCTAGTTTTGAATGATTCTGTGCATGCATTTCTGGTTTTGAATTTTCTAGTATTGAATTTTCGGGTGTTGAATGATTCTGTGAATGCAATTCTGGTTTTGAATATTCGGGCGTTGAAGACATTCTCTTTGTTTGTGCAGATCATTTTTTAAAAACTGAATTTTCATTTAATTTATAATTGTACTTTTAGGGCAGGAACATTAAAAAATTGACACTGTCATTAAATTTTTTCCACGGCAACAGTACATGACTAGCATGCTGCCTTCTACGTTGAACTTTGCTCGCCTGCTCACAGTGCTCACATTAGAATAGGTCTTCTGAAGAGTTTTTTTGGTACGTACGTACATTATATTATTTCTTATTATATTAATAGTTAAATATTTAAAATTATAGGTATATTACACAACCCTTTAGAAATACTTCAATCCTCACAATAAATTGGAAACATCTCGAAAAATTAGGAGTAGAACAAAATTTCTTCATAAAATGATTATATACAGGGTGAGTCACCGAAATCGCCGTCTTCGGTATCTCCCTTGTCGTTAGTAATACAGCATAAGTTTATTAACAGAATTTATTCGTCTACTCAAGGAGCATAACGTAAAATTATTTTCACATATACAGGATGTTGCATTACGGCTCGGCGAGAATTGTTTGTCTTTTTAAATGGAACACCCTATATATTTTTATATATTTTGAATTGTATTTTATTCGCCTATACGAACATATGAATTTTGTTTTAGTTTTCCACGGCGTTGCCAAGTTATTCCGTTTTTTCTCTAAAAAAGACCGAATACACGCATTGCTTTATAAAGGCTTACTGAAGTTATTTTAATAGTAAGAATTAAGAATTTTCTTTTCTGTATAACTGTAATTATACTCTATGTTCTGACATATTTTTTTTTAAATGTAATTATACAGGCTGTTCAATAAAGCGAATCAAATGTGCTCAATTTCAAATGACTATAACTCGTCATTTTCAAATGGAACACCCTATATTTTATTATTCAGTTGTGTGTATTTTTGTATTATCTTCATATGTTATTAAGGGTATCCTATGCCTAAAACTAATAATTTCGGAGATTTTCACCATTTTTCTCTAAATTTATATATTTAACTAAAAATTAAATCTAGTATACCATGGATATTGTTTTTTGAATAAGAAACAATTGCAGTAATGATGGTATTTTCATTAGTCAGGTTATTATTAATAACAGAGGGATTAAGTAAATTAGTTTATTAATATGAGTCTCTCGCAAGAGGAACTTACGAATATGGTGTAGGCTGGTCAGGCCAGACGTCACCTCGCGGGCACTCAATTCTGGCGTGGAGAGTGCGCAAGAAGAACTTAGGAATATGGTGTACGCACTTGAAGCAGCGGAAACAAACCCTCTTTTGACATCAAGAATTTATGCACAACGGTTTCCGGGAAGACGACATCCAAATCCGCGTTCTCTTAAAAAATTAAGGGAAAGGTTTGAAAGAACTGGTCATGTTCAGTACGACAAAAGAGGGTTTCTTTCCGCTTCTCTAAGTGCGTACACCATATTCGTAAGTTCTTTTTGTGAGAGACTCATATTAATAAATTAATTTACTTAATCCCTCTGTTATTAATAATAACCTGGCTAATGAAAATACTATCATTACTGCAATTGTTTCTTATTCAAAAAACAATATCCATGGTATACTAGATTTAATTTTTAGTTAAATATATAAATTTAGAGAAAAATGGTGAAAATCTCCGAAATTATTAGTTTTAGGCATAGGATACCCTTAATAACATATGAAGATAATACAAAAATACACACAACTGAATAATAAAATATAGGGTGTTCCATTTGAAAATGACGAGTTATAGTCATTTGAAATTGAGCACATTTGATTCGCTTTATTGAACAGCCTGTATAATTACATTTTAAAAAAAATATGTCAGAACATAGAGTATAATTATAGTTATACAGAAAAGAAAATTCTTAATTCTTACTATTAAAATAACTTCAGTAAGCCTTCATAAAGCAATGCGTGTATTCGGTCTTTTTTAGAGAAAAAACGGAATAACTTGGCAACGCCGTGGAAAACTAAAACAAAATTCATATGTTCGTATAGGCGAATAAAATACAATTCAAAATATATAAAAATATATAGGGTGTTCCATTTAAAAAAAGACAAACAATTCTCGCCGAGCCGTAATGCAACATCCTGTATATGTGAAAATAATTTTACGTTATGCTCCTTGAGTAGACGAATAAATTCTGTTAATAAACTTATGCTGTATTACTACTTCGATATCTTCCTTGTCGTTAGAAATACAGCATAAGTTTATTAACAGAATTTATTCGTCTACTCAAGGAGCATAACGTAAAATTATTTTCACATATACAGGGTGTTGCATTACGGCTCGGCGAGAATTGTTTGTCTTTTTTTAAATGGAACACTCTATATATTTTTATATATTTTGAATTGTATTTTATTCACCTATACGAACATATAAATTTTGTTTTAGTTTTCCACGGCGTTGCCAAGTTATTCCGTTTTTTCTCTAAAAAAGACCGAATACACGCATTGCTTTATAAAGGCTTACTGAAGTTATTTTAATAGTAAGAATTATGAATTTTCTTTTCTGTATAACTGTAATTATACTCTATGTTCTGACATATATTTTTTTAAATATAATTATACAGGCTGTTCAATAAAGCGAAACAAATGTGCTCAATTCCAAATGACCATAACTCGTCATTTTCAAATAGAACACCCTATATTTTATTATTCAGTTGTGTGTATTTTTGTATTATCTTCATATGTTATTAAGGGTATCCTATGCCTAAAACCAATAATTTCGGAGATTTTCACCATTTTTCTCTAAATTTATACATTTAACTAAAAATTAAATCTAGTATACCATTGATATTGTAAGTAAACGTGGATTACGTTTATTAAAAAAATATATTTATTTAAATTACAACGAAAGATAATAGTTAAAATTGATACAAATTATATAATATTTCTGGACACTGCAGTCTCTCTACTGTAACTAAACTTCTATATTCTAAGTTTTACATTTTATAGTTCAAAAGTGCTTATTCCTAGACTGGGGAAACTGGAGATGTTTAGGTCAGCAGTTCTCACGGGAATGGTTGATCTAACTCCTCCCTTCCTAGAAACGAGCACCACCGGGGATGATCAGCTGGGGATGCTGGTGAGTGGAGTTTGGGGTTGAATCCCTTGGTTGAAGTTCTTGGTCTTGGGCTTGGAGGGGATTGACCTTTTTCCTTGGGCACCTTTTTATTGTGAAAGCTACGAATATAATAATACTAGTAATTATTAAAATAATATAAAGTATTATGATTGGATAATTTGAGGTGTTCGTGATGTCATCTTCTTCAATATCATTGAATTTGTTGATTGGAAGCTTTAGATCTTGGATGTCGTTGATGTCGATTGACATGGTGGGTATTTGGCTTGCGTTCAGTGTAATTTGAAAATTTTATAAGATGACTTATTTTCCGAATGTACCCTCTTTAAATAGGAGTGTTTGGTTCCTGAATTTCAGATGACATTGGTCTTCTTTTATTAGAAATATTCCTTGGAGAATCTTGAATTCATTTGCCTGATGACATGAAGTTTGGATTGTTTCAGGGTAAGGCAAAATTGCCAGAAATTGGTTGATTTCTTCCACAATTTCTATATGGTTGGATTTCAAATTAATTTTGGTGTATTGACAATTTTTGTTGCTGTTATGTAGAATAATGTTTTTCTCGCAGCTTCCATCATCCGTTTCTTCAATTTTATTTGGACATTGATAGACAGATCCCTTTTTGCATATGCCGTTCAGTGATTTAATACGGCCATCAGGGGATTTTAAGAAATAATTTTTATGAGGTATAATGGTCGCATATTCAGTTTGGTGTTTAGTAGGGTGAAATAGTTGAAAATATATTTCATGGTTAATGGGTACTTCTAAGAAGTAAATAATTTTATCTGATTTAATTTTGCAGTTTACAGTTATTAAAATCTCAAATTCTATCATGTTTTCTTGTGTAGGTTCTAAAGGGAATTCGTTATTGTAGTGGTGGTGTATTTTATTTAGTTCCAAATAAAGATCTTTGATGTTTATAATACTGGGGTGCATGACATGTAATTTGCAAAAGGTTAAGGAGTTTTCTATGTCCTGTAGTATACTAAAGATCATGTTAAATAAAATATTTAACTGATTGTAGATATCATCAATCGCAAGTTTATTTGACTGTTGAGTTTTGCCGATGACTAAGTGTGACAACTGCTCGATTTTTGTTTTCAATTCCTCTTCATTTTGTTTAATAGTGTATATAGTTTTGTTAAATTGTTGTATTAACTGATGGTTGACGGAATATTGGTTTTTTATTTGATCATTTAATTTATGTTGGTTTTCATCTAAATGTATTAAAATTTTATTATATTTTTTCTCATCTTCCGCATCTAAGTTCCCCGTTATTGCCTTTACTATGGATCCTAATCCATCTATTAATCCTCTTTTATGTCTAGGCTTATCATAGTTACTAATTAAGTGTCTAAATTTATCATCTATTAAATTTTGGATATAACTAATTATTTTATCATGACTATCTGTTAAACTAATATTATTTACATGAATTGTTTGTTGTAATGTACCGTGTTGTATTTTAAGGTTATTGTATTGTAGAAGAATTGATGTCATAATAGTGTAAAAAGGTATGTGTTGTCTTTTGTAGTTTTGCTTGTCCTAGGTCAAGTGATAAGAGTCCAGTGTTCTGAGTAGTCTTTGATCCCTAGTCCGTAGACGCATGTGAGCAAGAGGGACCTGGAAGGTTTAAGTCCTCATTAGTGTTTTTATATTGTTTCCTGGGCCTTTTTATATTAGACAAATGAATTTTTGGTTGCTTTATATCGTTAGGGTCTGTGTGAATTTTAGCAGTTTTCAGATCCTTGTTAACACTTTTGATTTTTTCTTTTTTGAATTTTGAATTTTTTGTTTTATTTACTTTTTGTTTGTTGTGCACATATATGGTATCTGGAATTTGTGGTAAATTTTCTCGGGTTTCGTTTAATTTTTCTGCTAAATTTGTTTTTCTATTTTGTAATTTTGCATTAATATTTTTATATATTAATTTTGTTTTTTCGCGATGGTTTTCTACGTAGTCTTGAATAATTTGTTTTTCTAATTCTATGTCCAAAGGTGAATTTGTTTCAAAATGTCCGTTTATTACGTCTATTGGTTTAAGGCCTGTAGAACTATGATTAGTGTTATTGTAAGCTAGTACTGCGTAGTTGATTTTGTTTTCGATAATTTCATTTTTAAAGTTTTCTTGAAGATTAAAAAGCCTAATGTGTTCGATAAGTGTTGAATGGAAACGTTCTACTAATCCATTTGAGTTAGGGTGTTGTGAACATGTGAAATGAATTTCAATTTTATGTACGGCCAGTAATTCTTTTACGACGTTGTTTTTGAATTCTAGCCCATTGTTGGATATAACTAATTTAGGTATGCCGTGATGTCTGGTCAGTTTGTTACAAATTTCAATTGCGTTTGTTGAGTTAACATGATAGGCTTGGGTATATTTTGAGAATGCGTCGATAATTGTCAGAAATGTGCGGTTTTCTAGACTCAGGGTGTCTACATGGATGGTGTGGAAGGGTTTTGAAAAATTAGGATGTTGGAGGATCGGTTCATTAATAAGAAGATTTTTACAGGTATTAAAGCATGCTACATATTCTGGATCTTGAATATTTATAGTAGCTCCCTTTTTGAGGCATTTAGTGAAAGGTTTGGTAATGCCGGCAAGATTTTGAATAAATTTCCTATAGTAGCCTATTAGTCCGAGGAATCCTTTTATTTGTTTAGTCGTTTTAGGAATAGGGTAATTTTTTATAGCCAAAATTTTGTCCGGATTAGGCTTTACACCGTCGGGGGTAACCACGTGACCTAAATAAGCCACCTCTGCGTAAAAATTCAGATTTGTCCATCTGAATTTTTAAGTTAGCTGCTTTGAGTCTCTCAAATACAGCGCGCAAACTTTCAATGTGTTCCTGCAGACTAGTAATAAAGATAATCACATCGTCTAAATAAACGAAACAGATGTTATTTACTAGATTCCTCAGTACATTGTCCATTACATGTTGAAAAGTGCATAATGTCCATTTTCTGTCGAAAATGCCGTTTTTTGGATATCATCTTTGTGCATTTCAATTTGATGGAAACCCGAAGCCAAATCTATAGTTGTAAAGTATTGACATTTACCAAGTTTGTCCAAAAGAGTATTTATGTTTGGGATAGGGTACTTATCGTCAATGGTTTTTTCATTGAGCTTGCGGTAGTCAACGACCATCCGCCATTTTTTTTTTCCGGGCGCATCCATTTTTTTGGGCACGATCCATACGGGACCACGGTGAATGTGACGGTTGAATAATATTTTCTTTTAGCATTTTATTAATTTGTTCTTGTACTTCTACTCGGTGAATTTCAGGGTATCTGTATGTTTTTGTGTAGATGGGTAATTCGTCTTTAGTTCTTATGTGATGTTTGATTTCGTTTGTAAGTGTTAACGATTTGCCGTCAGTATGAAATATATTAGAATATTCTTTAATTAATTTAGTAATGGCCAATTTTTCTTCAGAGTTCATATGGTCTGTTCTAATTTGGGACATATCGAAAGTTTTTGAATTTTGATTGCTAAAATTTAAGTTATTAATTTCAAAATTTTCTAATGGTTCTACTGATATTTCTTCATTTTGAGTGTTTAAAATTTCGGAAGTTTCTGTGGTGTTTATTAGAGGATATGCAAAGGTATAATTTTTAATTTTGGCAATTCCTGCAGGTATTGTAAAATTTCCTAAATTTGTTTCTGGGACATATGCTTCACCATTTTCTATGCAACTTGTGTGTAGTTTAAATTTTTTTCCGACCTTGGATCTACTTGCACGTAGTGTGGACGCGGCTTTAGCTGGTGATAGTGAATTTTTATCTCACGAGTCGGAGTGATAATTTTATCGCGTGTCAGGTGTCAGGTCGATGATCGCTTCTAGATGTTTTAAATTATCGAGTCCTAATAATATGTCAAATTGACTGTGAAAATCAAAGAGATGGTATTTTAGCATGACACCTGTCTTTTTGAATAATTTTGAACAGGGTATAATTAAACTATAATTTTCTCGGGATGTGCCATGTGCTGTAGTGATTTTGAATGGGTCATTTTGAATTTTTTTGTCATAAAATTTTTGTGCGATCTCTGGTTTTATGAATGAACGTGTACTGCCGGTATCAATGAGTACTTTCAGATCATGTTCAGGATAAATTATAAATGGCAATTCGCTATGGTTATGTGTTAAAAACATTAATTCAAATTGGTTTCCGAGGCCGGCCACTCTAAAAAATTATTTGTTACTGATTCTTGTTCATATTCTAGTGTGTCTTCGTCGCCCTCTCTATTATATGGTAAAACTATATTATTGTCGTATTGTTCGTCATTGCATTCGTTTACTTCTGTGTTATTAAGTTCTTCGAAAATGAAGTTGGGTCTAGTCTGTGTATATTGTTTTGGTGTGAACTGTTGAAGACGATTGTTGTAACCTAACCTGAGGGACCAGGTTTTGGCTGGAATGATTGTCGAGTACTGATACTCATTGGGACAGGTTTCGGGAATTTTTGATTTGGATTGGGTTTAAAAACATTTGGTTTTGCGTTTTGTATTTGATTGGCAGGTTTATATTGGTTATTAGGGTTTAGGTCGGGTCTGTATGTTAATTGTGGTGTTTGTGTATATCTAATTTGTGGTTGTGGATGTCTGATTTGTGAAGGTTGATTGAATTCTTTATGTCTTTGTGTGTTAGTGTGAATTTTATGCGCGCGAGTACAACTCTCAATTTGGAAATCGTTAGTCAGCATATTTAGTGCAGAGTTAAGATCTGTTGGATTTTTTGTGCGCATGAGTGTACCTAGCGGCTCCTTTAAGCCACGCAATAAAACTCTCAAAGCGTATTGTCTGAAATAGTCAGATAATACTTTTGCTTCTGCAGCATTTTTATTGAGGTTGACATATATATTTGCAGATTTAAAAGATCCTGTACCTGTACTTTATGATAATAATCGAAAGGTGATTCATTACCTTCTTTTAAATCTGCTAATTCTATAGTGAGAGTATAACAATCTCTTTTATCAGAATAGGAATTGATAAGAGCGTTTTTAATATCGTCCCACGAAGTTATCGTGCAGCTGGCTAATTGCACAGCAGCATCGCCTTTTATTTTCGATAAGATAAAGGTATTCGTTTTGGAAACCATGGGGGTCGTCTTTGTTAAAAAAAAAACAATAATTTTTCGCAAATTTCTGTAAATCTGGTTAACAATTTTGGCTCACCATTAAATTCCGGTATCATGTTTAAATATTCCTTTTGGATTCTAGGGGTTAGCTGAACCACCGGAGTATGTGAGGTAGCCATTTTGTTGTTTAAAGATAAATTGTTTATTTTAAGGATTAAATTATCTAATTGGGAGATTGGTGAATTACAGGAAGCAACTGAATATGTGTCCGATTCTGTATCTGAACTATTATTACTGATATCACTGAATGACATAGGCACTTACAGGATTATCAGGTCCATGGGCTTGTCTCTGGAGAGCTCCTTGGATGGGTGTCGATTTCTGCAGCTCTGTGTTCAGCAGGGCAACAGGAGATCTCTGGTCCACGATGTTCCCTCGTGTTGAGTTCTCGACGACGTCTTTCGTTGAGGTTCTGGGTTCTCAGTAAATCGTAGAAACGAAACACTATTTTTGCGACTTGTTGGATTCGTCAAAGTGTCTGAGAATCCTACCAAAACTGCGCCAGTTAAGTAAACGTGGATTACGTTTATTAAAAAAATATATTTATTTAAATTACAAAGAAAGATAATAGTTAAAATTAATACAAATTATATAATATTTCTGGACACTTCAGTCTCTCTACTGTAACTAAACTTCTATATTCTAAGTTTTACGTTTTATAGTTCAAAAGTGCTTATTCCTAGACTGGGGAAACTGGAGATGTTTAGGTCAGCAGTTCTCACGGGAATGGTTGATATATATATATATATATATATATATATATATATATATATATATATATATATATATATATAAATATATTTTAAGTTTTCTTATAGCGTTTATAATTTTCGCTTTAGTTCCAATGTTAGTGTCTATATCTAGAGTTTGTGAGTGTATTTGATTATCTAATTCTGCATCTGATTCTTCGTCGTTTTGTGACATTTCCCTTTGAACTCCTATTAGATCTCTGTAGTGTTCCTCCCATCTTTCTAATTGTTGTTCTGTGGTAGTGAGGAGCTTTCCTGTTTTGTCGAAAACAGGTTGTTTTCGAATTGAAGTTTTGTTGGCTAGCTTTCTAGTTATGCGATATAATTCTCTGATGTTAAATGTGTCCGCTGCAGTTTGGGCTTGGTCGGCTAATTGCTCTACATAAGTTATTCTCCGATCTCTTCTTGCGCTTCTTTTCACTTCGGTGTTCATAGCTTGATGTTCTTTTGCTAGATGAGCTTTTTGAGCTCTGGTGACGGCGCAATTAAGTTTCTCTTTGATTTTCTTCCGTTTTTCTATTTTTTCCCATGTTGAGTCAGAGATTCACTCATTCTTTTCCGAACTTTAGTTTGTAAAATATCATCCGCAGCTGAAATAATATGCATCTTTGAACTTTGTCCATTTTTCGTTTAGTGTCTGGGCTACTGTGTTATTGTTTTTATTGATTGAGTTTTCAATATGATCAAAGAATTTATCTTTAAATTGGGGTATCTGCAATTTTTCCACATTGTATTTCTTTCGATTATCCATCCATTTTATGTTTCGAAGTTGCAATTTTTAATCTTAAGGAGCCTACAAAATAATGGTCGCTTGCCAGATCCGCACCTCGTTTACTACGAACATCCAATAGCGACCCGCGCCATTTTTTACTTATAATTATGTGGTCTACTTGGTTCACCGTGCGGTGATCTGAAGACACCCAAGTTCCTTTATGTATATTTTTATGTGGAAAAAGAGTACCCCCTATAATTAGATTATGTGTTACACAGAAGTCTGTAAGTAGTTCGCCATTTTCGTTCGTAACACCTAGGCCAAAATTTCTCATAACATGTTCCAAGTCTTCATTGTTGTTTCCTACTTTCGCATTTAAGTCTCCCATAGGAATAATAATATCAGACGTTCAGATAATCTAAACGTATAATTACAGCCAGACTTCATACATAAATACGTAATATTACGAGTACCTTCATACAATTCTACAGAGATCTTACTTCAACTCTCGCAGCAGCTAAAAAGTCTATATATATATATATATATATATATATATATATATATATATATATACAGGTGTTAATAAAAAAACTTTACACACTTTAGCAGGTGATAGTAGAGATGAAAACAAGAAAAAAATTCTAATACACTTAGGTCCAATACTCATTGGTTTTCTAGATAGAGCTTTTACAAAAAAACTACAACAAACAACGCATTTAGCGCACTCTAAAGTTATCGCAGATGTTCAAACTGTCGTCCTTGCTCTTGTAAACAAAGTTGCAGCCGTCGTCGAAGAGACTCACGCACTTGATCGTAAACACCTAGAGTCCTTAGTTGTTGGCAGGCGTCTACAATTCGCTGCCAAAGTTCATCTTCTGTGTTCACTTCAGTGACGTAAACAAGATCTTTTAAGTACCCCCAAACAAAAAAATCTAAGGGCGTTAGATCAGGAGATCTTGGTGACCATGCGACAGGTCCTCCCCGGCCAATCCATCTGTTTTCGAACCGTTCATTTAAATAGTTTCTTACTATACGCGAAAAGTGGGCTGGAGCTCCATCTTGCATAAAATACATGTTCATAATAACATCTAATGGCACATCCTCCAGTAGATCGTTCAAATTGTCACGTAAAAAGTTTAGGTAGGATTGACCATTCAACCGATTCGGCAAACGAAATGGCCCAATTAAACAATCACCCACCATGCCAACCCAAACATTTATCGAAAATCCAAATTGATGATTTCTAACATGAATTGCGTGCGGATTTTCATCTGACCATTCGTGCATATTGTGAAAATTGAAAACTCCATCACGAGTAAAACAGGCTTCGTCTGTAAACAGAAAGTTTCCAAGAAAATTTGGATTTATGTTACATTCATGTACCAGCCATTGGGAAAATTGGATACGCAGACGGTAGTCCGTCTCTCTCCGTAGATGATGAACCTTTTGTAAGTGATACGGATGAAGTAATTGTTCTTTAAGGGTCTGCCAAACAGATACATGATTGACGCCGACAGCTCTACTTATTCGCCTGGTACTCACATGAGGATCATTATCTACAGCTTGCAAAATAATGCCTTCGGTGTTTGGCGTACGTACTCTACGAAGTCGGCCACTGTCTCGTTTTGGCGGCTTAAAACAACCTGTTTCTCTTAACCTACGGTCGATTTCTTGAAAAGTTGGATGAGATGGAATATGCCTCAAAGGATATCTCTGCTGATAAATTCGTCTAGCTTCTCGCGAATTTCGATGAGCTTCGCCATAACATAAATGCATATCGGCGTACTCCGCACATGTAAATTGAACCATTGCAAAAATAAGACTAACTTAAATAGCAATAAGTAATTTCACCGTTAGACTTGTTACAAAATGTTGATTGACATGTATTCTGCGATTGTTCGTTTATCGCAGATAACGCGATATCGCATTCATAAGAGGTGTAAATAAAAATTTAAAAATTCCATATCTCGAAAACCAATGAGTATTGGATCTAAGTGTATTAGAATTTTTTTCTTGTTTTCATCTCTACTATCACCTGCTAAAGTGTGTAAAGTTTTTTATTAACACCTGTATATATATATATATAGACTTTTTAGCTGCTGCGAGAGTTGAAGTAAGATCTCTGTAGAATTGTATGAAGGTACTCGTAATATTACGTATTTATGTATGAAGTCTGGCTGTAATTATACGTTTAGATTATCTGAACGTCTGATATTATTATTCCTATGGGAGACTTAAATGCGAAAGTAGGAAACAACAATGAAGACTTGGAACATGTTATGAGAAATTTTGGCCTAGGTGTTACGAACGAAAATGGCGAACTACTTACAGACTTCTGTGTAACACATAATCTAATTATAGGGGGTACTCTTTTTCCACATAAAAATATACATAAAGGAACTTGGGTGTCTTCAGATCACCGCACGGTGAACCAAGTAGACCACATAATTATAAGTAAAAAATGGCGCGGGTCGCTATTGGATGTTCGTAGTAAACGAGGTGCGGATCTGGCAAGCGACCATTATTTTGTAGGCTCCTTAAGATTAAAAATTGCAACTTCGAAACATAAAATGGATGGATAATCGAAAGAAATACAATGTGGAAAAATTGCAGATACCCCAATTTAAAGATAAATTCTTTGATCATATTGAAAACTCAATCAATAAAAACAATAACACAGTAGCCCAGACACTAAACGAAAAATGGACAAAGTTCAAAGATGCATATTATTTCAGCTGCGGATGATATTTTACAAACTAAAGTTCGGAAAAGAATGAGTGAATCTCTGACTCAACATGGGAAAAAATAGAAAAACGGAAGAAAATCAAAGAGAAACTTAATTGCGCCGTCACCAGAGCTCAAAAAGCTCATCTAGCAAAAGAACATCAAGCTATGAACACCGAAGTGAAAAGAAGCGCAAGAAGAGATCGGAGAATAACTTATGTAGAGCAATTAGCCGACCAAGCCCAAACTGCAGCGGACACATTTAACATCAGAGAATTATATCGCATAACTAGAAAGCTAGCCAACAAAACTTCAATTCGAAAACAACCTGTTTTCGACAAAACAGGAAAGCTCCTCACTACCACAGAACAACAATTAGAAAGATGGGAGGAACACTACAGAGATCTAATAGGAGTTCAAAGGGAAATGTCACAAAACGACGAAGAATCAGATGCAGAATTAGATAATCAAATACACTCACAAACTCTAGATATAGACACTAACATTGGAACTAAAGCGGAAATTATAAACGCTATAAGAAAACTTAAAAACAACAAAGCAAGCGGAATTGACAGTATCCAGTCCGAACTCTTTAAAGCGGATAGGTACTCAAAAAACAACTGATTTCTTACAACCTTTATTAGAAGAAATTTGGAATACAGAGAATATTCCCTCTGATTGGAACGTGGGCATAATAGTAAAACTACCTAAAAAAGGTAGCCTGAAGGATTGTAATAACTGGAGAGATATAACACTTTTGAGTTGTGCCTCCATAATACTAGCGCAAATTATCTACGATAGAATATCTGTCTCGAATGAACCACAACTACGGCATGAACAAGTTGGATTTTGACCCGGGAGATCATGCATCGATCAAATTAATACTATCCGTCTCATAATCGAGCAGTCAGTAGAATGGAACAGCACTCTTTATATAGCTTTCGTAGATTTTGAACGGGCCTTTGATAGTTTAGACCATAAATCTCTATGGGATATTATCAACAAAATGGGTATACCACAAAAAATTACCAACATAATAAAACTGCACTGCTTCGTCCAAGGTCCTTCATAAAGGATATCTAAGCAATAACATCCCCATAAACACAGGCGTGAAACAGGGTTACATTTTATCCCCATTACTTTTTAATATGGTTCTGGACTCAGTTATGAGGAATGTAATCACAGAACTTAGTGGTATTACATGGGATCTATGTAATCAAAGGAAATTCACAGATCTTGACTATGCAGATGACATCTGTCTTCTCGCGCATACTCATGAAGATATGCAAAATCAGCTACTCAGACTACAGCAAGAAGCTGCACTGGTAGGTCTCAAAATTAATGTAAATAATAAGACGAAAGAAATACTAATAGGCACTACTATACCTTAAAACCTCACAATATTTAATCAAGAAATAGAACAAGGCAAGCACTTTTGCTACCTGGGTTCTGTGTTATCCCAAACTGGAGGTGCATATGAAGATGTATTAAAAAATAGTAAAGCGCGAAAAAGCATTGTTATATCACTAAATTCCTGCACTATGTCGTTCCAAAACTATACAAAACCCTGGAGTAATATTCTCTTACTCTAATATTGTATTCCGTACTCCATGGTATGATTTTGGAATGCACCCCTTCTGGATCAACTGGCGGTCGCTGTTAGGGTTAGCCAATATAATTCAAATATTACGTGCATTCGCATAATCAAGAAATCAGAAATTGAGATAGAGGTGGTGTAATGGACATAGCAATACTGATTTGACAGTTTGTTGGCGGTATTCGTGAGTGAAAGTTTGTCAATTAGTTTCAAATTGTTTTTGAGGTAAGTTGAAAATATAATTATTTTCTTATTGTTATTATTGCAAAATGAATTTGATATATACTATTCAAAAGTGAATAAGGATATTAAAAATAATTTTTCGTGTAAATATTGATACAATTAACATAAGCAACCCAAGTAACACAAATGACCTAAAATCGACGTCGCTGTGACGTCCTAATTTACGTCACATAGACGTCAAGAAGACGTCTCAGCGTGGAGCTGTACGACGTAATTTTAAGACGTTCTTTAGACGTCATTATAAGACTTTGTATCGACGTCATTATAAGACGTTGTTTCGACGTCATTGTAAGACGTTGTATCGACGTCTTTTTAAGACGTTGTATCGACGTCTTTTAAGACGTTGTATCGACGTCTTTTAAGACGTTGTATCGACGTCTTTTAAGACGTTGTTTCGACCTCATTTTAGGGCATTGTTTCGACGTAATTTTTATGGTATAAACATAAATGGTGGTAGGAAATAGCTATTTGTGTAATAAGAGCGCAAAATAGGACATTGTCGATTGAGAGGTTGTTGCCGCGCGACGCAGGAGCGCGGCATTCTCTCGAAATCGACAATGTCCATTTGTGCTTGAAACACACACAAGATTTTTTCTACAGTCGCCACAAGGGGTCCTCTACCATAACAAAAAATTATAAAATGTACACTTTGTACTTACACTACTACTCAATTAATAAGATTAATATAAAGAAAAAAGTCTTTTATATTTAATTTTAATTTATCGTTATTTCCCATTCTTCTTGACCTATTGCTTCAATCTAATCTAAACATTTTATACTTTCGTTTTTGTAAATGAATGCCCTATTTTATTTTCACAATAGTGCGGCATTTTTTTTTTTTTTTTGGTTATGTAATATACCGACAGAGCAGTTATGTCAGATTTATTTGCAAAGGTGGTAAACGTGTCACTTCAGTGCCATTAGTTCCTTGACTAAACGTTTCCATTAATAATGTAGACAAGTGACATTTCTCACCATTGTATAGTTAGAAATTTGGGACAGCGAGCGTTTTTTCTACTTTGTCGCGCTAGAGCGGCAAAGTGACATTTTGCGTTGACAAAAGAAAGCGCAAATGGTTACTTTCTATGTAGACTGTAGAAAAAATAAATAATTTAATTCTAGTTTTATTTATACTATATAATATAAAAAATATTAATGCACAACAATATATGAACAATAAATATTACACATAAAAAGTATTTAAAAAAATATTACGAAAAATACAAATTAATTAAATAAATAATGCATCTTATATCTACAAAAAAGTTATGTACATATTTATTTGCACGTTGTTGTGTGGTGCATATTTCAACTAGTTCACCATCTCTTGGTTATGATTGCTTGTTTATATTCTTCATAATGGCACTTCGCTTCGTGTCTTACCATATCTATAAAAAAGTAATTGTCATAAGCAATATAAGCACAATTTTATCTACTTACAATATACTAAATTTTTAATGTTCGTATTAAGAAATTTCAGTATTTTCAGTATTCTCCCGTAGTAATTAAAATGCTGGACATGACACAACACAAAGATGGCGGAGGGTGCGTTCATACATATACAGTAGTCTGAGCATATATCAATTTTTATTTGATTTATTTTTATTTTGCTGTAATTTCTTTTAATTTCGGAAAAGAGTTGTAAATACAAAAATGAAAATATAATTCTTTCAACTTACCAAATTATTCTAAAATATCCACCTTGTATAATTTATATTCAGTATTGGGCTGCTGGGAATAATTGTTAATTGCCCGAACCAATTTTTTACCTCTCGCCAAGAGAGGTATTGGATTCATGCTAAAAATCGCATATCCAGATTTTATTGAATAAGCACGATTTAAGGTCCATAGAATCCGATTTTAACATTTTTACAATGATGTCTGTGTGTGTGTGTGTGTGTGTGTGTGTGTGTGTGTGTGTGTGTGTGTGTGTGTGTGTGTGTGTGTGTGTGTGTGTGTGGAAGTGTGTGTGTGAGGTTGTTGGAGACACGATTTCTCAAATTCTATAAGACTAAAGACCTGTTTGACTACGGATTCCTCAATCTAACAGTAATGGGAAGAGTTGAACTGGTAACAATTGGACAACCGGAAGTGGTAGTTTCCAAAAAAAAAAATTCTAAATATTATTTTTTGAAAATTTGTTACTACAAATATTAAAGATAATTAAATTCTCAATCTGACACACTTAATTTTTTTATTATATCTCGTATAGGTTTGGAGATATAGTATATAATAATATAGAATAATCTGTTGTAATAAATCTCGTTGCCCGAAAAACATTTGCGATATTTAAATTTTTGTAATTGACATGTAAATGTAAAATGTCAGTGTCAGATTTTTCTGGGAGGTAAGAGTACATTTAATATATATTATTGTATTATTAATTAATTATATATTTAAATTACAGATATGTTAATATTACATATATCCTTAAGAAATACCGCTAATACCGTCAATGAATTTGAAGAATTTTGAACATAATAGAATAGTAGGATAAAATTTCTTATAGAACGAAAGAAGAGAAACAATTTCAATTATTTGTGTGTACTTATAGGGCGCGAGCAGACCTGTGACTTTGTTGGCCTTGGCAAGCAGATGAGGATCCGTGTCAGAATGACGGCTAGTAGTTTTTACATAGTTGTCACAATTGTGATATGTCATATTTTTTCATTCAAAATTTCAAAATGTTCTGATGTTTATTTGTCATTCATTAGTATGGAATATACTTGCCGAGGAAAATAATCCACATGGATTTGGAAAATCATAATGTTTCGAATTAAAACTTATGATACTTGACACCTATGTATATTACTAGCTCTCATTGTGACACGGGCCCCCACATATGCTTGCCAAGACCAACAAAGTCACATAACTGCTCGTGCCCTATGCTACATAAAATGAAAATGGCGAGAGGTATTGTGCTGGCCACAACAGATTTTTTTTTATATTTCAAATTTTCGGGCCTTGCGCAATAAATTTTATTATTTTTATTACGCAGCCAACATTTCGGCAGTTTGAATAGAATTTGTACCAACAAGGTCTATTACAGCTAACGCCAATCTATACAAGAGAAATTAGAAATTAAGTTTCCATTAAAAAAAAAATGCAACTTGGTCAAGATCACCAGAATCGAAATATGTATTAAAAATCACTATGATGTCTCTTTGTCGATGGTTTACTTGAATCCAATCGTTCTAGAATAGCTTGAAAGGGAAGATGTAAAGATTCTTGGAAAACTTAGAAAAGTGGGATTTTTGGAGCTATAGGAAATGCTCAGGTAAAACCGTAAAACTATATAGATAAATCTTTGTTTTTATATTATATATTTCCCTTTATTTATACATTTGCTTTAGTATTAGCAACATTTCTTAAAATGATTTTTTAAAGCACTACTAGGTTTTGTTTAAATTGTTGAAAATTAATATGTCCATGATTTTTATACAAAAAAATATAACAGATATAAATTGTTTCCGTTTCGCATTAATAATTATGTAAACATGTAATATGTTTTAAATAAATAAAATATAAATATCACCACGGCATACCTATATTTGGGTTGCCAATCTGCTTCTTTTCGTAGATTTTGGTAATGACAATAAATAAATAAAAATATATATATTATACATATATGTGTAGAGTATAGGAAATATGTATATGATATTTGATATACTCTGTATAACCTAAACTTTAAACTTGTATAATATAAAATAATAAAAATAACGACGAACTGGAATTTTGGAATGGAGAAAACTAAAAACACTTTATTTATTTATTTTCTACAACATTGAACTGGTTTTTGGTAGCTTGATCGAACATATATAAATACATGGCTGCTAGATGCAGCTATAACATATATAAATACATGGCTGCTAGATGCAGCTATAACATATCTCCCTCCTTAGAGAGAAGAAAATTAATGACAGGTAATGAAAGGGATTTCGTTACTTGTCATTTTACAAAGAAACGATATAAGTTAAAGTGGAGGAGGAATGCGTGTTATCAAAAATTCATATGTTTTAAATATGCAGGTTTTAGTCTGTCTATTGATATGGTTTCTAATTTATCTTTTATTAAAATTTTGAAAAATTTTTCGTACCGCTTAATTACTTTGTAGGGCCCATCGAAAGGTTGTTGCAAGGTTGGGCCTATTGCATTATGTTTTATGAAGACGTGGGATGTGCGAAATAGATCTGGGTTTATGAAATATGGTTTGCTTTTTAAGATTGGGGCTGTGTGCTTTAATTTGCTGATTGCTTGTTTTAATTGTTGAAGATAGTAGGGTATGTTAGGGTCTGTAATCATTGGTGATTGTGTGAAGAATTCACCTGGAATGTGTAATTTGGTGCCATAGACTAGTTCTGCTGGGCTGCATTTAATAGGTTCTTTACAAGTCGTGCGAAGACTTAGTAAGATGATTGGTAAATTAGTTATCCAATTTATTGGATTATTATATGCTTTTAGTGAAGTTTTTAGCTGCCTATGGAATCTCTCGATCATGCCATTTGATTGTGGGTGGTATGCTGTGGTTTTTATGTGGTGTGCGCCTAATAATTTGAGTAATTTTTTAAATAGTGCTGATTCGAATTGCTTTCCTCTGTCTGTCGTAATAACAGAAGGAACTCCAAATCTAGATATCCAACCGTTTACTAATGCTTCAGCTATTGTTTGTGTGTTGCAATCTTTGATTGGAATTGCTTCTGGCCATCGTGTTACCCGGTCTATGCACGTGAGTACGTGAGAAAATCCTTGTGAATTAGGTAAATGAACTAGGTCGATATGAATGTTGTCGAAACGGCTGTTTGGTTCAGAAAATGGTTTGAGTGGAGCGTGAGTGTTCTTCGTTATTTTGGCACGTTGGCAGTGTACGCATTGTTTTGTCCAGGATTGTATGTCTTTGTTCATTTTATACCAAACAAATTTAGAGTTTATTAATTTTATTGTTGTTTTAATTCCTGGATGGGATAGTGAGTGGAAATGGTTGAAAATGTCCATTCGAAATTCTTTTGGTATGTATGATCGATATTTACCGGTAGATATGTCGCAAATTAAAGTATGGTTGGAATTTGGAAATTTTACGTCTTTAAATTGTAAATTGTTTGTTTTATTTGTCTGTAGTGTCTGTAATTCTTTATCGGTTTCTTGGGCTGTTGCGATTTTGGTGTAATCGATGTTTTTGTCTGTATGGATTGAATTTATTTGGATTCTGGATAATGCGTCGGATACTGCGTTGTCTTTACCTGACACGTGTCTGATGTCGTTTGTTAACTGTAAAATAAAGTCTATGTGTCTAATTTCTCTGGAAGTGTAGTTATGGGAAATTTTGTGAGCCATGAAGGTCAAAGGTTTATGATCCGTCAGAATGAAGAAGTTTCTTCCTTCTACGAAATATCTAAACTTTTTCACTGCCAGATACATAGCTAGTAGTTCACGGCCGAATGTGCTATATTGTTTCTGTGTAGGGGTGAAAGTGGCGGAAAAGAAAGCTTTTGGTTTCCAGTCTTCCCGTATTTGCTGTTGTAAAACTGCGCCTACTCCTGTGTCTGAAGCATCTACCATGATCGATATTGGGGCGTTGTGTGCGGGAAATGTGAGTGTTACTAAATTTGTTAATTGTTTTTTTATGTCAACGAAAGCTTTGTTTGCTTCTGGAGACCAAATTATTTCTTTTGAGCTGTTTGGTTTATTTGTTATGAGACAATTAATGGGTTTTAATATTGTCGCACAATTAGGGATAAAGCGATGATAAAAGTTTATGAGGCCGAGGAATTCTCTTAATTTTTGTTGAGTTGAAGGTAAGGGAAATTTATTTATTGTGTCGATTTTAGATTTTACTGGTTGAATACCATTTTCTGAAATATTGTGTCCTAAGAATTCTATTTCTTGGACTCCGAATTGACATTTGTTTTGATTGATTAATATGCCGTGTTTATCAAGTCTTTGGAAAACTAATTCTAAATGTTTCAAATGTTGTTCAAGGGAACTACTAGCAATAAGAAGGTCGTCAATGTATGCGAAGCTAAAATCTAAACCTCTGACGACATTGTCAATGAACCGCTGAAAAGTTTGAGCGCTATTTCTCAATCCAAATGGCATGACTAAGTATTCGAATAGACCGAAAGGTGTGGTTATAGCTGTTTTGGAAATGGACTCTTCGTCCATCGGTATTTGATGATACGCTTTTACAAGATCTAATTTTGAAAATATTTTTGAATTATATAAATTTGTCGAAAAATCTTGAATATGGGGAATCGGATAACGATCAGGAATAGTGATGGCATTGAGAGCTCTATAGTCCCCGCAAGGTCGCCATTCGCCAATCTCCTTTTTCTTGACCATATGTAATGGGGAAGCCCAGTTACTGGAAGATGGGCGAATGGTTCCCATTTTCAACATTTTATCGAATTCATTTTTAGCAATGGATAATTTGTCCGGAGCTAAACGGCGTGGCCGTGCGAAAACAGGTGAATTGTTAGTGATGACACAATGTCTGACATTGTGTCTAATTTGACGTTTAGAATTAAAAGGTGAAGATAGAGAAGGAAATTTTGATAAGAGTTGGGTGAAGCATGTGGAATGTTGAGTAGTAATATGAGATATTCGATTTGAATTGTTTTGGATGTTTTGGCTTGTCTGCAATAGTCGTTTTGAGGATAAGTCGATCAGCAAGTTAAAGTGCGTAAGAAAATCCGCGCCGATAATTGAATGTTTGACATTCGCGATAATGAACTTCCATGTAAACTGCATTGTTAATCCGAGATCTATTTTTAATGTTTTAGTACCGAAAGTTTTGATGGTTGAGTTATTGACAGCTTGTAGTGTAAGAAGATTTTGCTGTCGTTTCTCACACAATGAATTTTTGATAACACTCACCTCAGCTCCGGAGTCTATTAGGAAGCGGTGGCCAGAGAGTTTATCTGTCAGATAAAGGAGTTTTGTTGTCATTGGATGGGTGTTAGTGCTAGAAATAGATGGTAAGATGAGTTTATTGGTTATATTCTTGATCTGGTGTAACAAAACCTCTGGTTTGTTTAAGGAAGAACTTTGTTGACATGGTGCCACACATTTTCTTGCCTTGTTGCCGAAGTTGAGGTGATACCAGCATAAATTCGCGCTTGGTGGAACTGTGGGGAAAGGTAGAGTCTTCTTTCTTGATTGATCTAATACCAACTTCTTTAATTCAGAGACTTCTTGTTTCAGTTCTTCAATTTGCTGTGTGTCTTTGTTCACGGAAGATAGTACTGGCTGTGTAATGTTCAACATCCTATCTGCGATTTCAGCTTTATCTGTTAAAGAGATATTATTATTTGAAGCAAGGATGAGCTGGATATTTTGAGGGAGTTTTTGTAAGAACAGTTCTTCGAGGATTGAGTCGTCCAGACGCAGTGTTCCGATTAGCTGCTGAAGTTGACGTAAAAGTTGTGATGGCTTTTTATCACCTAAGTCGGTAATATTGAATAATTGTTGAATTCTTTCATGCTTTGACAGTGAAGTTCGATGAATTAATGTTTCCTTTAACTTGGTGTATGGAAGTTCGGTCGGGGGGTTTTCGATAAGGTCTCTGACTTCTGCTGCATACTGAGGATTGAGTAATGCGATTAATTTGTAGAATTTCGTTGTTTCAGATGTTATACGATGTGACATAAATGTTGCTTCTACTTGGGAGAACCATAATGTCGGGTCTGCAGGCCAGAATTCGGGAATCTTGAAGGAATTGGTTAATGAAGAGATTTCAGGAAGTGGAAGTTCAGCAGGTTGTGTGTTTGGAATAGGAGCAGGTACGCCGACCATTTTCTGGGGTCACCAATTATGTAGAGTATAGGAAATATGTATATGATATTTGATATACTCTGTATAACCTAAACTTTAAACTTGTATGATATAAAATAATAAAAATAACGACGAACTGGAATTTTGGAATGGAGAAAACTAAAAACACTTTATTTATTTATTTTCTACAACATTCAACTGGTTTTTGGTAGCTTGATCGAACATATATAAATACATGGCTGCTAGATGCAGCTATAACATATATAAATACATGGCTGCTAGATGCAGCTATAACATATGTAAATATAAACTAAGTTTTATATTACATGTATTCTAATTTTAAAAATCATTATAATGAACAATATATTGTTATATATTTTTGCATAATGAATTGATATATAAATAAAAATAATATATCCCTTCGGGTGTTATTAATTGCCAAATTAAATAAATTTAAAATATGAATTTTTAATAATATTAACAATAAAGTAAAAATAATCGTCATAAAGACGTCAAATTAGACGTGGAAAAAAGGTTTAAATAGACCTAATTATGACCATATAAAGTCGTCATATGGACGTCATAGCGACCACAAATCTGACGTCTAAATAGTCCTATTTCAGACCAAAAATCAAGGTCACAGTGCCGTCGTATAGACGTCTGATTAGACGTCTAAATAGACCTATTTCAGACCAAAAATCAACGTCACAATGTCGTCGTATAGACGTCGGATTAGACGGCAGTATATGACTTAAATTCAACCTGAAATCGACGTCACTTTTTGGTCGACCGTCGGTCAGTGTTACTTGAGAATGGTTCCCTATAAAAAAAAAAACTTTTTCCAATATAACATATTTATTGTAATCTTTCTTTAGATGGTGTTATTATATGCTCATCTCCAAGTTGTAGAAGAGGAAGAACTGGATGTAGAGTTGGAAGAAACTGCTCTACTGAGACGAAATCTAAGAGATGCTCACTATCCTTTTGGTGTGTCAGAGACAGAATTTGTGGCGAATTTTAGATTAAATAAAAATAAAAGTATTTTTATATCTAATGTTTTGTTTTTATATAACATTTATATATGTATTTACATCCAGAGAGAATATGTCTACTACAAGTAATGTGAATATATTCATTTTTCACTACAATTTTTCAATCTGAAATATGTATATTTGTTGACTAATTACTAATTTATGCGGTTGTTACACGTTTTGAGTAAATGTCAGATTTTAATTTTAAATGCATGACCAACTCACTTTGATTTCCCCAACATGGCCAAAATAAAGTTACTGGACGAAAATCACGACATATTCCAAGAATATTCGAAGTCAAACAACACTCAAACGATGACGTATAGCAATACTACCTGTTGCTAAAGTTACAGAATAGGGGTCCAGGATGTCCACAATCAGAATTCCTTTGATATTAAAATTATGAAATTTTATAAACATATTTTAGTGACGCCTGAAGCACAATCCACATCCATCGCACCATAATCGATTTTTGTACTCCGCAGAAATCACCAGCAGTAATTAGAAAGTTACCAGTAAATAAATATAATGTTAATAATAAACCATTCATAATCGTTAATGCATGATTCCTATAGATTAATAAATAATAAATTTAAAATAAACCATATCAAACATACTTAATATTTTTTAACTATTTATTTACTAGTTTGTTATGGTTTTTATGACGTCATATATAAGGTCATAAATTAATGGCACAGATTCTTTCGGTAAACTGAATCTTTGCAAAAATTCCAAATTGTTCCAGATATTTACATGGTCTGGCCTGATATGTATCCGACACGGTTATCTGGCGTTAACTCTGCTTCATGATTTTCCTCGTCAGATATTTTATACAAATCAATATTTTCTATAATTTCTATTAAATCCATGATTCTATCATTTGATAAAGTACAAGAGACATTGACAGATTGGTTATAATTCGGAGTTTAAGTCGCCACGACTGGCCGCTCAGGTTTAAATTTCGGCTCAAGCCGGATTCGAATACGATGTTTTGTTCACGGATCCGGATCCAAATATTAATTCTGGGTCCAATTTTTCATTTTGAATATGAAGGCAAACTGGCAAACAAACAGTAATAAATTTTATAATACCCCTCTAAAATAGCCAGAGAGTTTGTGCAAATGTGAAGAAAAAGAATTTATTCTTTCACAGAGTCCTATATACTAAACGATAAATAAAGAATACAAATTTGTATTATTACACATATAAAGTAACATGTTAATATGACATACTCATATTCGAATCTAAGATCCGATACTCAAATCCGTTTCTAAGCAGATTCGATACTCGGATCCGGATTCAAGATCCGATACTCAGATTCGGATCCAAAATCCGATACTAAGATTTGGAGCCGAGGTCCGGATAGTTTAACATTCAATTATCCGGATATTTTTGGATCCGAAACCGAAACTATCCAGATCCGGATCCCACCACTAATTTTTACCCCAGGAAATATAATTTGGTGCAGCTCTGCTCTGGATGTTTCTGCAGTTCTAATTTTGAAAAATACAGCTCTAAATTCAAATTTTGCTGTAGCTTTCACTTCTCTCTATATTACTTATTATTCAAATGTGTACATGAAACAAGAATTACAAAACATGTTCTTAATATTAGAACGCGCGTTTACCGTAATACATCTGAGTATTGTAATTGTCTTGTAGTTCAAAGTATTAAGTTTTCTGCCTTTGTCGCGGCTTAAATGTCCCTATTCTTTTGTAAATACATACATAATGTGGTGAAGTAATTGTAATCAAATTAATTTTGATTTATTTCTTTACATAGAAAGGCGTTAAACCTGCAACTTCAATATACATACAAAAGTACAACTCTGAATTTTTCAAATTATATCCCCCGTTTTACCCCCCCGTTTTCAGTCGATAGAAGACATAAAAGAGAATTCGCGGCGAGTACTGAAGTCGATTCGTGAAAATGCGTTTAAAAAATGTTTTGATGATTGTATTATTCGTTGGCATGTGTATTATTTCGGAAGGAGCCTACTTTGAAGGCGATAAAATAAATCTGGATGAATAATGCATATTTTGTGTTTTATTGACCAATTTCCGGTACTTTTTTACATAGTAGTAAATTGGTACGTCCATAATCAGATTTTGAAAGAGAAAATATATCCTGATATTTCGTAATTAGTAGTCTCACATTTTTAACTTGATCTCTGTTTAAATTCTTGGAAGCGTCCATAAACATACCGTCCAAAATTTCTGGCAATGTTATATTTTATTTCTCCGTGTTTAGAATTTCGTTACCATAACTGATCCATTTTACAGGTTCACATTTTCCTATATTTGTTCCTTTCCATAAAACTGCAGTGAATTTATTTGTATTCAAAATGCGAACAGGGACTGACTCACTAATATTTACAAGTGTTTTTGCTAAAACTAATCCAGGTTTCAATAGATGTTCGTAATTCGCTTCTACGATTCCCATGCGAAAGCTTTCACTCTTATTCTTTACTGTTGTCATCAAAACGCGTTCGGTATAAGCAGGTATAGATTTCTCATTCGACGGTATCAATTTTAAAGATTTCATTTTAATATTTGGTAGATGAAGAATAATTTCCTCCTTACCAATTTTTAAAGTTTTTTCTTTCAAATCCAAGACTAATCCATTATAATTCATAAAATATATGCCAAGAATAAATTCGTCAACAATGTCAGCAACTAGTACTTTATGCCTAAAAAGTGAATTTCCAATTTTGATATTTACATACGATGTTCCTTTGATGGGAGATAACAACTCACCTGTGGCTGTTTGAATGTTACATTTTCTAAAAACGAGTGTAACATACGCATTTTCTAAATAGTCTGATTTAATAACAGAAGCATTTGCGCCAGTATCTATTGTTAATTGACGAGCTATATTATTGATAAATCCAACCGCCATTAAACTATCCACATTTTGTTTAATTCCGGATATCTGGATGTTCGTGGGGCTACCAAAATAATCAGTCAGTATTTGCCCCGTAATACTAACTTTTCTTAGTTGCCCTTATTTTCTTCATCCCGGCTTTCCGCAAATCCAACATACAATTTTCTTTTCATGTTTTCCCATTTTTAATTGTTCCATAAGACGATTTTGCTGTATTAATAATTCTTTTATTTCTTCCCTCAACGATTTTTTTTCCGAGATGTCAATTTTTTTAATTTTATGATGGCAGGTGGCTTGTTTTGCAGCTTCAATCTCTAGTGCACAAAGAAGACTTTCACTGCATGTTTTCTGTCTTCCTAATCTTAGAGATTGTTGAATTTCAGGATCACGAATTTCGTCAATCAAAGATTGTCTAGAAATTTTTAAAATATATCCTCTGGAATATTTCCATACACTAATTGCACCAAACGTTCAATTTCTGTCTCAAATTTTTGAAGACTCTCTCCAGCTTTTTGTATTCGCGCTTTAAGTTGCGTAAGATATACCTCATTTAGATGCTGACCCCCGAATCGAATTTGTAAGGCATTTACCAAAGTAATCTTGCTTTGACGGTGGTATCGTTTGCAATATTGCTAATGCAGGTCCCCGCAATGCAAGAATAAGTCCTGCAGCTCTTGCGCTGCTTTTTATGTATGGTTCATGACAATTGACCGTCGAAAGTAGGAACAGGAACACTCACTTTACTAATGTTACCCTAGTAGATACACTGGAGTTATTCATTTCCAGTTTTCCCAATTTACTTTCTAACGTAATCATAACCCATATGGTAGAAATTTGGTTTTTAAGCAAAATGTCATTTTCTTCAATTTTCTTTGAACATTCTTCTACCTTTTATTCCATTGCCTGTGCATTTTCTTTTAATTTTTCTCTCGACATCTGATCCTCCATCGTAACAAACTCATATTCTCCCGGATTATTTCCTTCTGTCGTAATAGCATCGCGTAATCTTTCTAACAACTCTGATTTGTTTCCCTATATTGATAAACACCGTTCTTCCAGCTCTTCCCTCAGTTCTTTGATTTTTAAATCAACTAATTTCATTTTTTTATTCCATTTCTGACACCAAAATGTTACGAATTGTGGGTAATACTAATTATATATTCAACTAACAACAAGAACTTTTTTTATAATAACATATAACTTAAATATCACACAAAACATATATCTGGACCTCAGAGCCAAACGGTATTAAGTCACATTTTTTAAATTTTACAGGACAGCAATTTTAAGATTTTGAACAATGGTATTTTTCAAACCGATTACTATTGTAAATAGGAGAGCATGGGTTATTATTTTCCCAGTTATGATTTTGGAAGCTAACTAAAGCTGATAATAACCAACCTCCTACATTAATTTATTTAAATAATTTTAAATTAATTGTGGGACTTCATATTGTTTGGTTCTAGCAATGGACTTAATATCTTGTGACTTAATACTCTATTTTGTGACTTAATACTGTTTAGCTCGTACGAATTTATAGATACGTGGGACTTGATACTGAATTATTATTAAGAAACCCATAGTAGAACAATGCAAAGTAGAACTAAAATTAATTAATATCAATTATAACTAATTAATAAAGGGTTAAGAAAAGGCAAAAACACACTAAAAATATTTTCTAAAATAAATGAGAGATCACACCAAAATGTTACAAACGAAAACAAACTATCGATCATAAAGGTCAAGTAACAAACAAATAATTAAAAATTAATAATATCTAATTAAAGAGAAAATGCATAATGAAGATCATTGCATTCTTCAGTCGTCTTCCTTGAGGTTACCATGTGGAAGATTTTTAAAGTATTCACTTATTAAATATTAAAACAACGAAATTATCAAGCATTTTCTGTTAACGTCACGAGCAAAATAATGTGACTTAATATTATGACAACTGATGTACACTAAATCAAAACAGTATTAAGTCCAGCCACGTAACCTCACATATGGACTTAATACCGAAATATTGGATATCTTCCAGAGCCAAACAGTATCAAAAACCTTTAATACTGTTTGGTTCTATTTAATGGAGGACTTAATATCAAAAATGTACACCTATCTCGTAAACGGGAAGAAACTGGACTTAATACGCATCGCCATTGGAAAGAGCGGAAAAAATTACTATAGGAACAGTCATAACCTCAAAAACGAAAAAATTGGACTTAATACCGTTTGGCTCTGAGGTCCAGATATAGAATTATGTCAACGTCAAACATATCCAAAATCATGACGACGCCCTGACACGCACTGTCGTTTTGTTTTTCCATAGACTCCATTTTCTATCTTGTTTCTATAGATGCCGTTTCCATAACAATATATTGATTGATAAAGCAATGCGTTCAATGAAGTAAGCAAATCAAGCAAATGCTAGGTAAGCAAACGAGACTGCTTAGTTTATTGAACGATTTGCTGGCTATATGGCGAAATGTCATCCACAACTGTCATCGAAAAAAATATATGATACAGCTGTTAAATATAATAGGTGTATCTCTTGTACCCCTTTCTTGGTCTGTGATGTTATGGAAAATGAATGTATACATTTATTTGTAGATAGTGGAATTATTTTTGAAGAAGTTATATTGGTCTAACAAAATATTAAATTTTAAATACATAATGGTATAAACATCCATTAAAAAACTCTCAAAACCTTTTTGACATGTGGTTAACAAACACACCCAATATAAAGAAATGGAAACAGTATGAGTTAATTTCATGTATATATAATTTGTATTTCCCGCCATTATATTTGATAGTTAGCAAGGCAAGCGAGAAATTTGTTGCTTGGGTTACTTGCGAGCAAATCAAGCAAATGCTAGGCTAGCAAAATCCTTCAACAAGTTTTATTTCCGGTTGCTTGTTTTGCTGAGCTTATTGAACGCACCTATTGATTCACAAATAATAGTTTTAAATGTCAAAGCATTTCGAAAGATACGATAGAGAATTATGGAAAATTTACAGCAGTTCTCAAACATTGTTATCTTTTTATTTTGACATTAAAGTTTGAGAATCATTGTAAAATCTATATTACTAATGACATCTATGAAAGGGTCAGGAAGTATTTCCAAACGCTACTAGATTGCAAACTTGTTATCACGTATCTGAAAGCAGATTCACCCCCCTGTGGCCTGTTCATAAATAAATACTGCGGTAGATACCGGTATTTTCTGTGACATTTTCTAAATTTCAAAAAGCTACGTATGTAAAAAATGAAATACTGTGGTAGCAGTAGGATTTACTCCAGTATTTACCTAAGTACTAATAATTTCATGCATGTCGAAATTTACCGCGGTATATTAAAAAAAAATCTGATGTGGCCAGCACAATACCTTCCGTCAATCCTGTGTATTATGTACAAATTCCATACATAAATTTTCTTGCAAAAGATTCTAAATTTTTCGTATTATGTGATTCCCTTTCTCGGCAACTGAATTCCATACTCCTGATAACAAACAAACCACATGAAATAAGAAAATTATGAAATTTTGAATGAAAAATTATAACACTTGTCAGTTATGGACATAATTAATTGCTGTCACTTTGACACGGGTCCCCATATCTGTTTGCCAAAGTCAGCAAAGTCATGTCACTCCACGCGCTCTATACATCATTTTTTTTTGCAAAAGATCCTATATTTCCAGTAAAGTTATTTCATAAACAAACTATGCAAATTGCACTTGACACTGACATCTTCTTCTTCTTTAGTTTTCCCATTCGCAAGGAGTCGCTATTTTTTATTTTCTTCTTTCGCTCATTTTTGTTTTGCGTGTCGTCCTCATTCAGTTCCTTTTCTCTGTCTTCTGCAATACAGTCTTTTCATCTTATATTTGGTCTTCTATGTTTCTTCCACCTTCTATTTATAAATTCATCTCTCCTCATGACATGTTCAAACCAATGTAATCGTCTCTCTTATATCTAGAAACTTCTAACACTAGCGTTACTTCCCTTATTCTTTCATTCAATTACTTGCTTTTTATTGATACTGACATCTGTCAATTTGAATTACCTGAATATATTAGCAGTTTCCATGGTTAAGTTAGCATAGCTGGCTGAATTATGAAATTTATATGAATTTTTTTATCTTTATTATTCTTTAACTCTATATCTGTTGAATATGAAATATAAAATGCAATCAAATCGTATAAACAATAATATATTCTTTAAGTTATAATAACATTTAACTGAGTTTTTCAAGAAAAACTGTTAAAATCTTCAAATGAGGGTACTTCCGGTTGACCAATTATAACCAAAATCTAATCAAATCTGCATATGGTTGTAAGGAAGGGGAATACGCAAGAATTGTAATTTTTGGAATTCTAGTATTGGAGATATCGTTGACGACCCGGCGGTCACATACACACATACACACACACGCACACACTAACACACACACACACACACACACACACACACACACACACACACACATTATTTAATATGTATTAGTAAATAAAATGTTCAATAAAAGTTTTTTTAAGTTTGCCTGAAATCTTATCTATATATAATAAACTAAATGTTTTATCTCAGAGCAGCAACATGGACTTGTTGAAAAGAGATCAACTATAACAAACCTGGTACTCATTACACAACACTTATCATTGGTACTTGATAAAGAAGTCAAGTTGATGTCATCTATACTGACTTCCAAAAAGCATTTGATAAAAGGCAAGATATGTTCTGTCTGCTTTTTGGAGAGAAAATTATTCTGTAATTATGTCAAATATGTATCCCGATTCCCCCACTTTTAACAGCTACTCTGAATTACGAACGAAGTAAGGGTTAACACAACGTTGGGTAAGTACAACCTTGAAACAGACGAAGCCAGGTATGTTGCGTTACAGTATTTCTAAATCGGGCATTAATGGGAAATATTTTGTTTTTGAAAATTTTTGTTATTGCAAATATTAAAGAAGACTAAATTCTCTATCTAATACATTTAAATATTTCATTATATCTTCTATAGATTTAAGAGATAAAAAATCTGATGTGGCCAGCAACTTCCGTCAATCCTGTATATTATGTACAAATTCCATAGATAAATTTTCTTGCAAAAGACATTTTCAGGAAAATTATTTCATAAACAAAATTTGTAAATTTCACTTGATAATGACATCTTCTTCTTCTTCTTTAGCTTTTCCCATTTGTTAGGGATCACTGTTCTTGATTTTCTTCTTATACTCATTTCTATTTTGTTTGTCGTCTGCATTCAATTCCTATTCTTTCAAGTCTTCCGCAATACAGTCCTTCCATCTTATCTTTGGTCTTCCTTTATTTCTTCTACTTTTTTACTACTAAGCTATTCATTCTTCTTCAAAAATATATTTTCATCTCTTCTCATGACATGTTCTAACCAATGTAATCGTCTCTCTGGTACTTTCTAGAAACTTCTATCATTCGAGTTATTCATTCCTTATCCTACCTTTCCGTGTCTTCCCCAACATCCATCTCAACATTCTCATCTCTCTACCGCATTCATTTACTTTTCATTGACACTGACATATGTCAATTAGAATTTTCTTAATATAGTAGCTGTTTCCATGGTTATAGCATAGCTGGCTGATTTATGAAAATTAATTCCTTTATAATTCTTTAACTCTATTTCTATTGGATATGAAGTATAAAATGCAATTAAATCGTGTAGATAATAGTATATTCTTTAATATTTATAATAACATTGTTTCAAAATATGATATTTACCTAACAGCGTTTTTTTCAAGAAAAACTGTTAAAATCTTCAAATGAGGGTACTTTCGGTTGACCAATTATAACCAAAATCTAATTGCCTCTTCTTTTGGATGTAAACTTGAGGAATACGAAAAAAATATAATTTTTGGAATCGTGGTATTGAAGATATGCGATCCGAAATTATTATCACTCTCTCTATCTCTCTCTCTCTCTCTCTCACACACACACACACACACACACACACACACACACACATACACACACACACAGACACACACACATACATATAGACATCATCGTAATAATGATAAAATCGTATTATAGGGACTCTAAAACGTGTTTATTCACTAAAAACTTATCATTGTATTTTTTGACTAAAGACAATACTTTCCTTACCTAAAGGTGACGGAAGGTAAAAAATATAATACATAAAATAATCTGTTGTAATAAATCTCACAGCCCAAGTAATGTCATGGAAACGAATTGAAAAAATAAAACGTTTATAATTGATAGATAAATGTCAGTGTCAAAAATCCAGAGACATTACTGAAAACTATTTTTGGGAAGTACATACATATATTATTTATTATTTTTATTAAAATTATATTACATATACCCTTCAAAAACACTGTCAATTCCGACAATGAATTGGAAAAATGTCGAAAACTTAGAAGAATAGGACAAAATTTCTTCATAGAATGAATTAAAAATTAAAAATCTAAATACAAAGAATAGGTATAATTAGAATTTTTGGTGTTTTAGGTATACAAGAAATGTTAAAGACAATACTTATGTAACCTAAAATGGATGTGGCGAGAGGTATTGTGCTGGCACAACAATTTTTTTTAATAAGAAAATATAAGGCAACAGGTACTGAATAACTTTTTTTATTTTATATGATGTATTTAGACATACAAACTTATAATATTGTGACGTGCGCCCCTGAGTTAAGAGTATACGAGCACCGCTACTGAAAGAATGTACCAGAGCGATGACGTAATCCCTTCGCCGGAATTACCCAGATGGTGCAATCCCCGGCGACGGACTGGCTAGACGTGTTAATTACACCGTTGTCCTAAGTCTATTGTGCTCGGTATCACTGTCGCGTCAGAGGGTTCTAGAAGGATATGGGGTATAAATACCGTCGGGAGAACAGCGGGAAGATAATCTGATATATAGAAGCAACGAGCAATGAAGTTGGTGATATAAATAAACAGTGTACATGTTGTTAACATAAATAAATGTAGTTATATAAATAAATGTAGTGATATAAATATTGGTTAAATAAATAATCTTAGTGTTTAAGCATTTAATAATATTCTTAGTTTTAAATTATTGTTTAAAATTATTTTATAATAGTGTTAGTTAAATTTATTATCTTTTAATTATCTTTTTAATATTTATCGTTTAATAAACGTACCTATTCTTTTAATTAATAATATTTCTCTTATTTTTACACTTCACCCATATAAAGAAAAACGTTACAATATGAATTATATACATCACAAACCAAAATTCTGACATTTGACATTTATGTACATAATTACTAATTATCATTATGAAACGGGTCCCCACATCTGCTTGTCAAGGCCAACAATGTAACATGACTGTTCGCGCCATATACTTATGTAACAAAAAAAAAGAAGTGGCGAGAGGTATTGTGCTGGCCACAACAGATTTTTTTACCTGCAGTCAGAATAAAATAAACAAAACTAATAAATGAAGTGACAGGTCACAGCCAACTAAAATAATAGTTTATTAAAAAACATGTTTTAAAAGGCAATCTGTTAACGCACGAGTTTTACAGAGGACGAATTATTTTCCCGAGAATTCTGACTTATACCTTGTTGTCGCTTCGATCTCAATAAAACTATTTGTTTTGAAAATCATGGTCATAGTTACAAAATTTTATATTTTAATTATAAATGCGGAATTGCAAAATCTTGATTTTTGATGATACTTTCTTGTCTTGTCTTGGGACATAAAATATACTTCTTGCTTATGGCTTGTCTTGATCAAGAGTATATCTTGATTTTTGTGAAACACTATATATAACCCCCTTGTCATCCTGGAAATAGTATATATATATATATATATATATATATATATATATATATATATATATATATATATATATATATATATATATACAATTACCTAGGCATATATTATATACACATAATAATCAGTCTTCTGATGATGGCCTAACAGCCGAAATTGCAATAAAGACATTGCTAAAATTTGTGAAACTAAGCGAGTGTTCTTATCAATTACCCTTTACATTGTTTACATTAGTTTATCATGTTTCATCGAGAGCCAAACAGCTACCTCCGTTAATTTTATTTGTAAAATAGATTGTATTATCAAATTTTCTTAGATATTTGAATGTGCGGGGCTCATGTAAGCGCGGGACCGGAAAGAATCCCGAAAAATTGACGTTTGAGCCGTGCCTCCCAATAAATTAATCATTATCCATTAATAAGTCTAGGAAAGTAGACAATAATGTCCGAATGGATTATATATTGTTCAATGCAGCATTGTTTTGAGCGTATATTTAGTCAAAGAGAATAGGAAAATTATCTTATATTAATTATGAATACTAAAGGTTACCTTGATATTTGAAAAACAAATTTGAAGTTATGTGCCGAAAAATAGGGTTTAGCAGACAATTTTAATTTCATGCATGAAAACGATTCTACAAATAATTCGCGTCTTGTAAGAGAATGGGTATTGTATAAAATAAAAAATAAACTAAATCATCCCCTACAATCATCGGACTTAAACCCAATTAAGTAAGTGCGGGAAAGTCTTGAAAGAAACAAGAATATAATATGCCATTAAAACGAAAGAAGAATTAAAAAATAAACTACAAGAAAAATGAGAATATAATGCCATCGATGAACCAAAATTTGGTAGATTCAATTACTCCTCGTCATTTAGTAGCTG
The DNA here is from genome assembly GCA_951394225.1 of Harpalus rufipes. NCBI lineage: Eukaryota > Metazoa > Arthropoda > Insecta > Coleoptera > Carabidae > Harpalus > Harpalus rufipes. The sequence continues at coordinate 27,099,922 of OX596275.1, read as the reverse complement.
TTCCAAAAACCAAAGGAAACCCAACAAAATATTATATAAACGGTTTACAATTTTAATGTTTTGATTATCGTACTGAGACTTTTTTTATCATAAAATTATAAATAAAAATACCATAAAATAAATGAAATAGCTGTATTATTTGTTTTTTTTTTTGTATAACACGTACCATAATGATTTTCACTTAAATAAAAAATCCCCCACATGTTCAATTGAACTTATTCGATGACTGTGGGAAATGATTTTATATATATTCAATAGCCATTTTCTTACAAGACGCGAATTATACCATTAAACCTAAGAAGAATTAAAAATAAACTACAAGCGGAATGGCAGAATATATCGCAATCGATAACTAAAAATTTGGTAGATTCAGTTGCTAATATAGGAAACCCAACACAATATTATATTTCTTTAAAAACCACATGTGGTTTATAATTATAATGTTTTGGTTTGCATACGAAGACTTTTTTGTCATAAAATTATGAGTATTTTCATTAAAATAACTGTATTATTTGCTTTTTTCTGTATAATACGTAGCATAATGCTTTTCTTTTGGATTAATATATATATATATATATATATATATATATATATATATATATATATATTGCTTCTATATATCAAATTATCTTCCCGCTGTTCTCCCGACGGTATCTATACCCCATATCCTTCTAGAACCCTCTGACGCGACAGTGATACCGAGCACAATAGAATTAAGTCAACGGTGTAATTAACACGTCTAGGCAGTCCGTCGCCGGGGATTGCATCATCTGGGTAATTCCGGCGAAGGGACTACGTCATCGCTCTGGTACATTCTTTCAGTAGCGGTGCTCGTATACTCTTAACTCAGGGGCGCACGTCACAATATTATAAGTTTGTATGTCTAAATACATCATATAAAATAAAAAAGTTATTCAGTGCCTTTTGCCTTATATTTTCTTATTTAAAAAAATTGTGGTGCCAGCACAATACCTCTCGCCATTTCCATTTTAGGTTACATAAGTATTGTCTTTAACATTTCTTGTATACCTAAAACACCAAAAATTAAATATGTAGGTGTATGTTTTACACCTTACAAGTCTTTACAATCAGAGATATGATTTTTTAAAAGTTGTCTTAAATATCAAATATTTGGACGCTGACGTCACGGCTATACGTCACGGCTTGTCGGATGCGGCAGCAGCCCTCTACCGGTTGTGTTCGGAACTATGATTGTTTGGGTGATCAATTCTCAGTTTGATTTTTTCTGTATAATACGTAACATAATGCTTTTCTTTTGGATTAATATATATATATATATATATATATATATATATATATATATATATATATATATATATATATATATATATTGGGTACTATTGTTCCTAAAATATAAACAGTGTCGTACGAAGCCTTTTTTTATAAACAAAATAGAAAATGAAACAAATTCTCAAGAATAAATAACAGTGAGGGGCCCTTTGTACCAGAGGGCCCTGGGCTCCAGCCCATAAAGCCCATGCCTAAATGCGCCCCTGTCTACTCCGTTCGTTACTATTACTAAGAACATTTTTCCTTTTCTTAGTGATAAACTCTGAAATAAACAGTTATCCTATTTTTATGTACATGATTCATATCTTAATTCTTCTGTCGAAAGAAATTCTCCTGTGCCTTGACAAATTTTTAATTAAAAAAAAATATATTTGAGCGTATGTATAAGGAAACCACATACAAATTTCCCTTTGATTATATATTGCGTTTTGGGATTTCCACTTGCTTCTCTTAAAAAAGTTACTTGTTGACCTTGAAGCCGGTTATCATCATACTTCTTCAAAGATGTTTCGAAACACAATAAAAAGAATTCGTTAGTTGCACCGATCAAAAGTTTATGTTAAGTTCATATCACATAACTATATAAATATGCTTCATTATAGTGCAACAATAATTTTCTTACGTATGTATTTAATATATGTTCAATATTCATAATTACAAATTGTAGCAAATGAAATAGAATAGTTATTATGTTTTAGTTGTTATTGCTAAGGTCGTCAGTTCGGAATACAATTCTTCATTCCATAATCATCGTAATAAAAGACAATCGTCAATGTAAGAACAATCGTATAATTAATTAGTTTTTTCTAACACGTTCTTTTCGCAGAGATAATTGTTTTGCTCCAACAATAAAAAATGGAAAATTTGTAGTTTTAGGTTATAATTACACACAAGGATCACAAATACCAAATTATGCTTCAGTGAAATTTTTCTGCAATGAAAATTACGCCTTATTTCCAAACATAAAGTTAATCACCTGTGACGACGGTTCTTGGAGTGCATCTGTACCTGAGTGTAAACGTAAGTTTCAAACATTGCAATACTTCAAAGTTATTAATAGCAGGAGCTGTGTAAGTATACTTTTTTGGTTAAAACCGAAAAAGGCTTACACAGTGACTATTGTATTAATTTTTATCTTTTAATCTACTATCGATTATAATTTAATAATTCTTTGGCTTATAATAATTTTAACAGATAAATTTGGCAGTACTGTGATCATAGTATTGATGTTAAATAATAAATAACTAAAATAAAACATGTTTGTTTAAATTATCTGTAAACTTTATATTCTTCATATTTGAAAATAGTCTACTTCGGAAAAACTATGGTTCAATGAAGGAGCAAAAGTCATTTGGGAAAAATGTTTCATTAATATGTAAATATTAGAGTTGGAATATTCCTGTTAATTTTGAAATTGGCAGTCTTTTCTTAACAATGTTGCCGGAAAATTTCCATGTTATAATGAGATAAAAATAACATTTTGTCAAATAAATGCATAACAAAATATCACATGTCAATATTTCGTGGGAAAATTTCAAAAATTTTAATATTACTTTTTAGAAATGTTTCCAAATGTTATCTTTAATAAATATTATCTAAACCCATTTTCATGAGAATTAATTCAACTTTTCGCCATACTTACACATTAATTAAACGTCGGTAGGATAGCAAAGGTCACTTACGAAAGTCGGTAGTAGAACAAGTGTATTTTTTTCAGCGACATGCCCACCATTAATTTCAACTTCTGTGGATGTAGAGTGTAAATTTAATAATAGGACAGTGAATTGTAGTAATCCTGTACTAGACGGAACAGTAGCCAGATGTAAATGTAAAAAGTTTTATGTATCAGTAAATACATATCAATTTCCTACAATTAAATGTAAAGGTGGACGTGGAGGTTGGGACAAATCTTTAATAGAATGTGTTCCAGGTTAATTTTGTAACAAATATTAACTTATATATATAACTTATTGTTTATGAATTTTAGAATGCGGGGAAGGCATTTCTAAAGGTGTAACAAATATAGTTAAAGGAAACGCAACCAAACTCGGCGAATTTCCTTGGCACATTGCACTTTACCGTGTCGAAGAAAACAAACATGTGTACAAATGTGGCGGTTCAATTATAAATCCTTTAATCGTAATATCAGGTAAATACGTTAAAATATAATACCATAGATGTATATGTATTTATTAATAATCTACTTACATTACTTATGTCGTACTCAGATTGTAAAATCCGTCTTTTTATAAAACTGAAATTATTTTGATTCGGATGAAATTGATGAACGTGAAAGAAGTGGCATGGGATCAATGTATATAAAATAAATGTTGATTAGACATATTTTTTTTTCTTTTATTATTACAACTTGTTCTTTACTTTTCTTCAATATGTCTGCGTTGTCGTTTTCTACAATAAAAACTTTTATTTTAACATAAACAAGTAATTGTTAATAATTATTCATTTTACAAACATTGTTAGAGCACTGATAATGGTGTTAGTTTGAACCGAAACGTCCTCATTTGTAAAATAAAAAAATATCCAATGAACATTTTAATTTTTTTTTCAATACATAGATCCCATATCACTTCTTAGGTTGAACCTCGCCGTTGATATATGTCAATAAAGTAAATTTATTATTATTATTATTATTATTATTATTATTATATAACGTAAACATTGTAATTTTGTACTTTTACGCTATGAGTACGTTAGCACTGATCTATTTCTTGAAATTTTAGTCTTACATAATATTCCAATTACAGGACACATAATAACTACAAAATATAATATACAGGTGACACTGAAAAACAGGCCACTTAAAATGGCATTTTTATTTATAATTATTTCTTAATTTTCTTTATATATTTGTAAACTAGGCTTAGGGACTCACAAACCATGGTATTTGGCATGACGGTATCGCTTGCGGTTTAAACGGAAGTGACATTAACTTTCATATTTCAAATGGGGCGCCCTATATATTTTGTATATAATTCTTTGGAATCTACGTAAAATTACGAATTACGAAATGCTTGAAGTGCATTTGTGTTGAAGAAATATAAGCTATGATATCAGGCAAGCTGTGAAAACAGTTGAGATTATATGGAGTAATATTTAAGTTAATTGTTTAAACAGTAAATTATTTTTGTAAGATTCTATATTATATTACAAAAAAAAAATAATAATCTATTTGTCATCACACCCTACTTGATAGGGCTTACCAGGTTAATTATTTATAATTTTCTCTAACATTTTTGTAATTTATTTATTCAATAAAAAAATCATTTCAAGCATATCGTTGATTCGTAATTTTAATTTTACGTAGATTCCAAAGATATAAAAATATATAGGTACCATTTGAAATATGAAAGTTAATGTCACTTCCGTTTAAACCGGATGCGATACCATCACACCAAATACCATGATTTGTGAGCCCCTAAGTCTAGTTTACAAATAATAAACTTAAAAAATAATTATAGATAAAATAGTATATTATGTGGCAAGTGTGTGAAGCTCAAATTTTTACATGAGGGTGGAGATTGCGACACGAGCCGAAGGCGAGTGTTGTAAACCACCCGAATGTAAAATAGGCTTCACACACGTGTTACATACTATACTTTTTCCACGACCTTGCAATTTTTTTTTTTTTATAAATTAATAACACGTTTCTTATGAAGGTGTTATTTCTACGGCCCATTTACCAACACATGATTTACGTGTATATAAAGATATTCATTGTATGTGTTAAAACTGAACTATTTACTTCACGCACACTATGCGTGAAGTGACACTTCACGCACAGTGTACAAAAAATCAAGATACGTGAAGTACTCACTTCACGCATGGGAATAGAAAAAAGTTATTTTGAGTGACCCGATTATCCAATTCGTTATATTTTATACGATATACCTTATGCATCAATAAATCAAATGATGCAATATACATATATTCATTTTATTTTGTCCACTATTTCTATCTCGAGAACTATAAGAGCTACTAAGTCGGTTATATTTGCAAACAATTTTTATTTTACAATGCGGGATACAACTTTCTTATTTTAAATGGGAACCTATTCTTTTTACTCGCTTATTCGATTCAGTATTTTTTCCAAATTCAACGATATATACAGTAAAATTTTTGAAAAATGTCCGATCAAGGTCATCTACGAATTGTATGAATTCAAATTTTTGCTCCGCCCATTCTGACAAATTCAGTAGTGTCGTTTGCTTAGTTTTTGTGAGGTTACATAAGATACTACTGTTATTTTATTATTATAAAAATTTATGTTACAATAACAGTATTCAAAATTAAAAAATAAATCAACTGGTAAGTTTATTAGCAAATGTAAAACCAAATATGTGAAAATTAAGATACTGACACAATGTCAATGTCAGTGACACTGACAGAAAATAACGTTATTCGTACGGCTATGAATCAAGGTAATGTATCTGAATTAATATATAAATTTACGTTACAGCGAAAGTATTATCAACAACGAGCATCGTTTTAAAGTGGAATGTCCTAACTTAGTCGAAACAATATGAATTTTTGAAAGACAAGCGTGTTATATCCATCCTTATCGCACACGCTTATAGCCTTTGCAAAATAGGGAGATAAATGTATGTTAATTTGTTAATTCGTTCATGATACAGATGACCTTGATTGGATATCTTTCAAAAATTTTACTGTACATTATATATATATATATACATAAACAGGGTGTAACAGAAATAAGTACATTAAATTTAACCAATGATAGAACTCGTCGTCGAGTGCAACAATATCTCTTAATAACTTTTTCTTTTAAACCTTCTAATATTGAGTTAAAATTCTTCAAAGTTTTGTTACATTACCCCCCTATGGTTGAATTCAACATGGACGCATGCGCTGAATATTGCGCATGCGTCTACAAGCAATTATAAAATTTTCATACCCTTACATATGATATTACTTAGAGCGCCATGTCTGAAAAAAGTGAATATTTTGTTTATTGCTACTTATGTTAAATGATAAATTGTCCTCTTCATAGCATTTTTAATAAAAATGGATCAATTCACAAACGACGAAAGGTTGAAATGTTCGAAATTCACTTTTTTCAGTCATGGCACTCTTATTAATATTTATATTTTGGGGGAATTAATTCAAAATTTTATTATTTTTTAGGGAAAAAAAATTCGAACAAAAAGAAGTAAGGGTATGAAAGAGTTTTATTGCACCAGTGAAAAAATTCGAAATTTCAGATTTCACTGTGCGTACAAATCTTAAATTTGTAAATTATTAAAAAGTCTTTCAGAACTCATTTCAATAAGAATAATACAACCTTTTTTGATTTAAATTCTGTATATTTATATTGCCGAAACGTCGTAATTTAAATAAATATACATAATTGAAACTAAAAAAGGTTGTATTATTCTTAAATTTGTACTAAAACGTAGATAAAAGTGCGGTGAATAAGAAAGAGTATAAGAATTATTATTTCTAATTACTTGAAAACAACAAAAATACGTGTAAAAGTGTATAGTGTGAGAGTTGACAGTGACCTTGGCTACAAGGTAAGACAAACTCAGCATCTTAAGTCGGTTCGTGCGTGTAAACCAAGAACAGTACAGTGGCGTAGTGTAAGGATATTATGGACAACGATTCTGGAGGTCGTAGTGATTCCGTGGGAAAAAAAGGAAAAGAGAAGATTTTCAAAAAAAAGACCAGGAGGCTTTCAAAAGCAAAGTTACACCCAGATCTCCAGTAAAAATAATTAATAGTGATATAGATAGCATGGAAGAACTCATGAGCATGATGAATGGAGTGATGTAGACAATGAAAGAAGTACAAGAACAATCATCAAGATTTAAAACAGGATATTAACAAAAATACTGTTTCTATTGAACAACGTACGAAAGAATTTGAAGAAAAAGAAAAGATTTAGCAAAAAGAAAAGAAGGAGCTGACTAAGGAAGTAGAACTACTGAGGAAAAGAGTTGAAGATAACCAGAAGGAAGAACATAGTTATAAAGGGTTTAGAACTTAAAGAAAACACGCCTAAACGAGCAGGATGCGAAGTATTCGATAAAAAACTAAATATAACGTGTAGTATCAAATCTGCTACAGCTTTTAATAATTGAGAACAAGCACCAATTATCATTGCCGAGGTTAAAGATTTTAAAGATAAGGGTAAAAATGTTAACATTTTCTATAACAGATTAAAAATTAAGGAGAAAAAGCTGATGTGGAACTCAAAACATGGTGAGTTAGAAGAAACAGTTATCCCAAACGAAAAAAAGTCAAAAAACTAAATCACATACACAAGGACAATACCGGCAAAACAACCCCGTGTACTAGGCAAAAGAAAAGGAATGGTATGGAATTACTATTAGATACTTGGAATGTTACAGGGACTAATAAAACAGGGGCATATAAGAATTTAAGCGAAGTTCTTAAGAATTATAATGTAGATTAGATATAGCAGCATTACAAGAAACAAAACAACAAGAGTATGACACATTTGAAATTGAAACAACAGATTATGTAATTTTTAAGAGTGGGTTTAAAACGAGGCACTATGGAACAGGTTTTATGGTGAAAAAGGGGTTTATGAATGTGGTAATTAATTTTGAGCCTATATCGGATAGAATGTGCAAATTAAGGATTAGAGGGATTTATAGGAAAATAAGTATGATAGATATACATGCTCCAACAAATGCAAGTGACGAAGAAGAAAAGGATAAATTTTATGAACTGACAAGAGCTATTAACAGTATACCGAAGTATGATATTCAAATAATAATAGGCGGTCTAAATGCTAAAATAGGAAGAGAGAATTTATACACATATTATTGGTGGACATAGCAAACACGAGGAATCGAATGAAAATGGACTAAAATTAATTGAATTTGCGGCAGAAATAAAAATGAGAATTGCGAGTTCAAGTTTTCAAACGATATATATATATATATATATATATATATATATATATATATATATATATATATATATATATATATATATATATATATATATATATATATATATATATAATTCGAAACATATTTAAATTTAACAAAAAAATTTGATGAAAAATATATAAAGTTTGTTAGTGTAACCCATTAATAATGGGCAGAGATTTCGAATTACCTACAAAAAACAATCATTGTTCTTATGCCTGCTATGTTTAATAATTAACCTCAACAAGTATTATCCTGAGGAAGGAATAAAATAATTCCGAAAAATAAATTACAAGAGGTAGGAATAACGTGGGGAGCCACTGCGGACAACTGCAATGAGTTTAGTATACTCAACTGCTGAGTACGCGGCCTCTATTTGGTTAAATAATAAATTATTGAATTTATATTTGTGTATGTAATGCCATAAGCTAATAATAATAGTATTTTAATTGAAACAAAATTTAATGGAATAATGAAAAATGTAAAGTCCCAAAGAGGTGCAGTAGCAGAAACCAATCATTTTCTAGTACGAGTATGGATAAAGCAAATAATTCCTAGGAGAAATTTTGATAACCATGGAAAAAAAACTGTATGAAGTACAAAACCTACAGAGGGAAAATAAGATAAGATTTTAATGAATTTATCGAGAAAAAATTATAAGAACCAAGGGAAAATGAAACAGTTAACGAAGAATGGGAGAAAATAGAAAAAAACTGTCAGCGAAGCGGCGATTTTACTGCTTAAAAAGAACAGGGAATCAAAAAATAAAGATTGGTTTGATGATGAGTGTAGAAAAGCAATGGAATAAAAAAATAAAGCAAGACTCCAGTTAATACAAAATAACAATGACGAAAATAAAAGTTTATGTAATAATGAAAAGAAGAAATTTAACAGAATGTTTAGAAATAAGAAACGGGAAAGATTGGATGGTAAACTGAAACGTATAGAGGAAAACTATAGAAACAAATCACTCAAAAATTTTTACCAGGAAGTTAAAAAACAATAGGACGGTTTTCAAAGTAGAGAATTATACTGTAAAAATAAAAAAGGAGAACTTGTAACACGTTACAAAACGTGCAAAATAAAATCTGATTAGTGGCATGTGTAGAATAGTGTTATCTACAACCTTTATTTGAAACATTTTTGTCTAAAATTAATAGGTAACTAACTACAGCAAAATAAAAAAATTAACATTATATTACCCATATTACGTATTTCAAGTACACCCGGTATATATGTCAGTTATACCCTAATATTACAAAATATTTAAGAAAAATGTAAATGAAAATTATACGGATTTAATTTAAATCTGATTGTAATAAGCGTGCCATACAAACAATTTCTACGTTCCTACATGCCGAATAAATGTTGTTAAAGATTCTCATAACAGAATGGGACTAGAAATTTTTAATAAACTGCCTGATTCTCTGGAAATAGAAAATAATATTTAAATATTCTACAAATTATTAATGTCGTATCTATTGCAACACCGTTTTTATAATTTAAATTATTTTTTTGCTGTGTAACTTATTGTGTCATTCTAATTTTTACTCTCTTTTCCTTGTTGAATTTTTCCATACACTTGTACTGTGTCTACGGAAATCAATATTTTATTATTATTATTATTATTATTATTATTATTATTATTATTATTATTATTATTATTATTATTATTATTATTATTATTATTATTATTATTATTATTATCATTATTATTATTATTATTATTATTATTATTATTATTATATATTCATTAACATAAAAAAAATCAAAAGATCGTGGAAATTCTATTAAAAGAAGTAAATATCTTATTATTCATTTTATAAAACATTTAAAAAAGAGTCTGCACCAGCTGACAGGTTGTTGTTCTTTCTAGTCTATTATTAATGCTCCAAAACGACACGAACTTTCTTTCGGTTTTAAAAAAAACTACTTTTACTGAAAGCTAATACAAATACATAATTATTAAATTCATTCCTAATATACGTATGAAATAATTATATAAAAACTGTATTTTTTCCGTAAATTTCGTTTATTTTTCATTGTCATTTACTTGTACTTTGTCCTTGTTCTATAAAAATTCAATAATAAATACGTGAAATTTAAAAATTATGTACAATTTTCAAATAGCGCAAAAGTGGTCTCTTTACAACTAGTTTAAGAGTCCGTGAGCTGACGTCTGATAAGCGCCTTCAACGGTACAGATATCGTCATTACCGAAATTTGTAAATAAAAAAAATATATTTATGAATTCATTTATATACTATAGTACATAGGTACTTTTAAAACCAAAGTAATTGTAGTTATACTTAAGTATATTTTTTATATCCAACATTGTTGAATACATTAAATGTTTTTTTTTCAGCTGCTCATTGTTTTACAGACAATTTTGGAGAAAAATATCCCGCAGAAGAATATTATGTTAGCGCTGGAAAATATTACAGTGCGTACGGTTCACCCTACGATAAACTATCCCAAACGCGCCAAGTAAAGGAATATCACATTCCACCATATTATAAAGGTTTTGAAACAAATTTCCAAGCAGATTTAGCTGTTGTAGTTCTAAAGAGGGAATTCCATTTAACAAGCGTAGTTCGGCCAGTATGTGTCGACTGGAATAGGGAATTTGAAAGACAACAACTTATATCTGATACCAATGGAACTGTGAGTTATTGGATTTGAAATAAAATTTCTAGTTTTTATCTCCAGCCAACGTAGGCAAGAAAGATATTTACCTGTAAAAATTATAACCGTTTCTCAAATGATTTGCCTAATTAGGAGCAGAACAACCCGTCATTGTGGATACATTTTATGATTAATATTAGTGTAACACTGATATTGAATAATTGAAGTGGGCTCCAAAATGGCGGACGAGTCAGCTGCATGATGTGATGGTGACATCAGTATGGCCTGAGTTTATATTTCTACCGCTATCAACCGCTATGGCATATTGCCTGTCAACAGCTTTGTTCCGACCGGTAATTTTGGACAAGTTTGCAACATGTATCTAACACTGAATTTGCTATAATTACGAAGGCTTTGACTCTTATGCCCGTATCCATAGACGATTCTCAATCTCGTATTACTTCGCCAAGTATTACTCCGGTCGTTCGCAACGTTCGAAACTTTGTGAATTCTCGGTTTTTAAAAGTAGGAATTTAGGGAATTTGTGATAATTATGTTGGTATATTTGTAAATTTTATATTTTCCTGTCAAATCGTATATTTGACATCTATATAAATGTCACAGGTTACAGATACATGAGTTATATCACGAATATATCTTCTTGGAGCAACCCTCTTCATCGTTATTATTTAAGTCTTCTTTTACTATGTCTACATATTCTAAAAATTCTAGATTTATTATTTAAATTAAATATATTACGTGATGGAAATGATAGTTTGAGAGTTTTTTTTATATAATGATCAAGTCTACCTAAATTTTAAAAATAGCATCGAGCATTACCTCAAGAATTACTCAAGGTTGCTTGTAGCTCTACTCAAGTAAACCTTCGATCGAAGTACGAGTGAAGAAAGAAATAGCGACTATGAAATGAAATCTGGTACTCAAGGCATACTCAAGTATGAGTTGAGGCAATGTACTGACTATGAATACGGGCATTAGTCATTAGAAAAAGTTTTGACTGTCAGCAACTAGTTTGTGATAGTCGAAAAGTACGCACTGGAACACCTAACCATTAGCTTTGTTCCAGCCGTTAATTTTGGACAAGTTTGCAACATGTATCTGATTTTTTAATGCGCATACGTGTACATAAACTAGTTACTGACAAGTTTGAAGCACCAAAGCGAGTATTTGTTGCATACAAGTTACAGTAAAAATCTGATGTGGGTTGTGGCCATCACAATACCTCTCGCGCCCTTTCCATTGTGGTATATATGTATAAGTAACGTATTTAACATTTCTTGTACACATAAAAAAATCTAAATACACCTAATCTTTATACTTACGTATCTTCGATAATTTTAAATTCATTCAGTGAGCAAGTTTTCTCCATTTCTTCTAAATGTTCGAGGTTTTTTCAATTCATTAACGGGATTGGCGTTATTTCTGAAGGGTTCATGTAATATACATATAATTTTAAATATATAATTAATAATACAATAACAAATATTAAATATCGTTCCCAGAAAAAGCCTTCAGTACTATCTCTGAATTTTTGACACTGTCAATTACAGAAATTTTAATTTCTCAAGTAGTTACCATGGAGATGTTTGGGCTGTGAGATTTACTACAGATTATTTTATAGATTATATATCTATATCTTTAAATCTATAGAAGGTATAATAATTTTTTTAAATGTGTCGGATAGAGAATGTTGTTTTTTAATATTTGTAATAACATAAATATTCAAAAAATAATATCTAGAAGATTTTTGTTAAAATACTACTACTTCCAGTTGTCCAATTATTACCAGAATGTATTCAACTCTTCCCATTACTGTTAGATTGAGGAATTAAATTCGTAGTTATACAGGTTTTTAATCTAACACACACACACACACACACACACACACACACACACACATACACACACACACACACACATACAACACACATACACACACACACACACACACACACAGAGACAGACATCATCGTAAAAGTGTTATTATCGGATTCTGGGGACCTTAAAACGTACTTATTCACTAAAATCTGGATATGCGATTTTTAGCATGACTCCAATACCTATCTTAGCGAGAGGTAAAAATGGATAAGACACACGTCATCAAGCTAAAAAAATCTGATGTGGCCAGCACATTACCTTCCGTCAATCACGTGTATATACGAATTCCATACATAAATTTTCTTGCAAAAGATTCTATATTTCTACTAAAATTATTTCATAAACAAACTATGTAAATTGCACTTGACACTGAGATCTTCTTCTTCTTCTTTAGCTTTCCCATTCGTTAGAGGTCGCTATTCTTGATTTTCTTCATCCACTCAATTCTACTTTGCTTGTCATCCTCATTTAGTTCCATTTCTCTCAAGGTTTCCGCAATACAGTCCTTCCATCTTCTCTTTGGTTTTCCTCTGTTTCTTCTACCTTCTACTACTAAGCTGTTCATTGTTCTTCCAATATATTATTTATCTCTCCTCATAACATGTCCAAACCAATCGTCTCTCTTCTACTTTTCTAGAAACTTCTATCACTATCTTCTCATTCCTTATCCTATCTTTCCGTGTCTTCCCCAACATTCATCTCAACATCCTCATCTCTCTGTCACATTCATTTTCTTTTCATTGACACTAACATCTGTCAATTAGAATTTTCGTAATATAGGTAGTAGTTTCCATGGTTGTAGCATAGCTGGCTGATTTATGAAATTTAATTTCTTTATAATTCTTTAACTCTATATCCATTGAATATGAAGTATAAAATGAAATCAATTCGTATAGACAATAGAATATTCTTTAATATTTATAATAACATTAAATGTCAAAAAATAATATTTAACAGCGTTTTTTTTTTTAAGAAAAACTGTTAAAATCTTCAAATGAAAGTACTTCCGGTTGACCAATTATAACAAAAATCTAAGCAGATCTTCATATGGGTGTAAAGAAAAGGAATAAGAAAGAATTATAATTTTTAGAATTGTAGTGTTGGAGTTATGGTCTTTGAAAAAATCGTCACACACGTGCACACACGTACTGACATCATCGTAAGAATGGTAAAATCGTATCCTAGGGACCCTAAAACGTTCTTATTCACTAAAAACTCATCATCGAATTTTTTGACCAAAGACTATACCTTCCTTATCTAAAGGTGACGGAAGTTAAAAAAACCGTATAAAATGAAATATAACTAATAGAAATCATTGGGTAATATTTAATTTTAAAAAAGAAAAAAATACTAGTATTAAGTAATGTATATATATATATATATATATATATATATATATATATATATATATATATATATATATATATATATATATTATATTTACAATTATTTCTAAGTTAATCGTTATGCCTTTAACGGTATATAAAATTATTTGAAATAATTGTAGTTTATTTTCGTACCACAACTGAAAATTACCATTTATGTCAAATAATTTTATATTCCCCAAAAGGAATAAGGATTGACTTGTAATACTACGTTTATTAAATAACTAAAATAAAGTTAATAAAAGTAATTAACACTGATTAAATAATTATAAACACAGACTAAGAATATTATTAAATACTTAAGATTATTTATTTTCACAACTCGTAGACTGTTTATTTATATCACCCACTGTTCTTTCACGAAGCGAGTCTTATAGTATAATGTGTTGGCTGGTTTTGGTCACGGGTTTATATAGCACGATGTCCTTCTGGAACTTTCCTACGCAACAATAACATCGAATACAAAGAATCAGCCCACCGGATGTAATTATGCATGTCTAGACGGATGTGTTTACCATATCGAGGATTGCGACATCGCTCGAGATCATTCTAGCAATGGCAGCGGTTGCATTCGGGCGCGTCGGGTGGGCGCGTGTTACAATATTTTTTCTTTTTTTAAAATAAATAACGCGCAATAATTTCTACAAGTTATATTTTATTTTGTAAAGGTTTTCAGGTTTATAACGTGCGTCTTCTGCCTTATCATTTTTACTATAGCTCATCTGAACAGTAAATAAACAACAACAACAACAACAAATTACAAAAGTCTTCGTCGGTCATTTTTCTAATAATTATATAAGAAAAATATAATATTAAATATAATAACATGAAATATATTTTATTGTTATCTAATAATCTAATGCTAATAAGCATAAATTACATCTTCCCTTGACAGATGGAAAATATGAAAACTAACACTGAATATGCAATAATTATGGAGGCTTTTACTCTTAGTCAGCAGAAAAAATTCTGTTTTGACTGTCAGAAACTAATTTGTGACAGTCGAACAGTACGCGCTGGAACACCTAACAAGTAGTTGCAAACTTGTCAGTGATATGCTTGGAACGGTATTTAACTGTATGTATTTTGTTACTGCGCTTGTGTCTGACAATCACAAACTATCAGCAATGACAGGCTGGAACAAAGCTTTTGTATACTGTGTTCGGGTATAGTGACGTAACCCCTTCACCAAATTTTTTTTTAAACTACACTAAATAAATCGATTTAAAAATATTAAAATTTAGTTACATACCCACATTTATTTATTATTGATAGTTTCACGAATTTAAATTATTTATTTAATGCATATAAAAAGGTCGGCTCTCAAGCGCTATCTACTATTTTCTGACGTAAAATCTGGTAGGAAGTAATGTATTGGCCACATCAGATAATTATTTATTTCTAGGTGGTAGGATGGGGCTATGTAGATCCACATGACTATAAAGTTAGCGAAGACTTGAAGAAATTAATTGCTCCTTTCATCGAAATTTCAAAATGTTTAGCGGTTGTACCTCAAGATTTTACTAGATGGGTTACACCTGACAAGTTTTGCGCTGGTTTAACAAGTGGTAAGATATAACCAAATAATAAATCTTTATTTTATTACCGAACTCAATATACGTATTGGAACTCGCTTTGACATTCAAATTTGCAGTTTGAGCGAGAGAGAGAGAGAGCAAAAGATAGCACTATCTTTATTATTTGAACTCAATAACACATAATATGTTATTGAGATGACGTGTTTGACATTTAGATATGGGATGTAATATTAAAATATATAGACGGTATCCAGCCAGTCAAACGAATTACGCCATCGTTTAGGGATTTTTAAAATTTTCTATATATTTTTATAGCTATTTATGTCATTAGGCCGGTAGCTAAGCATTTATTCTACTACATCACGGGTCGAGCCGGATAAGGTGAGACACGTGAACTAGCGAGACACGCAAATGCAGGTACAGGCCGTGTGTCGTATAATTTTTTTCCGTATTCTCAACAAACTATTTTAACAGCAAATTATTTAGAATAATTATTATTTAATCAAAAGCATCGTGTTTGTTTTGAATAAGTTTGCTGTGATGCGTTGTTAAGGTAGTTGGCTCATGAGAGAAATGCTATCTATTGATTCCGTGCCGAACAATGTAGACAAACTCAAGATTTGCCTGCCTACTTCAAGTCACATGGCTATTTGTATATTATGTTCATTCTGCTAGGTATTGCAACAGCTAATGATTGTAATCGCGAGTTTAACAAAATAAAGAAAAATGCCGAAAATAAGAAATCATCTCGGATGTTTCTCAAAACGTGGGCGGCAGTGTTACCAATAATGTACGTGGAAATTTCAAAGACTGAAAATATCTGATGAATTTCCAATTAAATTTGTTTGAAACCAGACGGGCATGCACGGTTTTTTAACTTGTTTTTTCCTCAGACCTTTATTTATATTCACCTAGTTTTTAGTCAAAAGTTTGAGTTTTCACGATTCTAGAGGCAATTATGTCGATGATTTCTTGAGATTTCCTATATTCGTCATGTTAAATATTCCAACTTTGAAGTTCAGTAACTCCGATCGGAACTGAGCAAGTTGACTAAAATTTTGGATTTACATCAAGCAATACTTAATCTCTAGCTGTACGCCAAGGATTATTAAGATTTTATGAATTTCATTTTGTGCTCCAACTACTTTACAAGTAATACTAAGCGAGTTATTTGTTGGTTTATTTATAGACGAACATTCTGTATATTGAGTTTAATAGTTTAAATCGTTTTCAAGTTATTAAATGTGTTTCTTTTTAGGATCTAGTGTTTGTCAAGGTGACAGTGGCGGCGGAATGGTATTTTCATGGACCGTAAACAACAAAGTGAAGTACTATTTACGGGGAATAGTCAGTGTGGGACCTGCAGAAATGGACACTTGCGATAGCCACCAATACGGAGTCTATACCCTTATTACCCATTATAGTGATTTTGTTCAAGATGTAATAGCTAACAATTCTGAAGTGAAGACACAGGCGTACATAACTTCCACTTATGGTTCTTGCCGAATACCAGTTTTAGAAAACGGAAAGTTCTTATATTTAGATAAAGAATACACGGAGGGCTACAGCATCCCAAATTATTCATACCTACGAATTCATTGTAATGAAAACTATGTGTTATACCCCGAAATGCCGTATCTAAACTGTGCCAACACCACGTGGCATATTCGCGTACCAAAGTGTAAAAGTATGTTTCGTACGTACTCGATCATGGGGATTTCCAAGATTTTTATGTTAATCTAAAAAAAAATTATTAGACCCCCATTTTTTTAACAAATTAATAATTTTCGACAGGAAAATTAATAAACTTTTTGAAAATTGCTTGTGACGTAATACGGCCCCAAAAGAGAGAAGTATGCTTATTCGCTGTGAGACAAAAGTAATATGACATAGTAATTTACGCTATAAGTCATGAAAGTGATCATTTGCAGGACGAGTAGACATATGCGAGTCCTGCGATGACACTTTTCTGACGTAATACGTATAATTTTTTTCCCAAAATCGCTTAAATTATTTAAAAAATATTCATAAATTCGCAATTTTACATTTTTGACAATTGTAGTAAAAAATAAAAACAATTAACATCAGGTGAAATTTTCCATTACAGTAGGTACTCAAAAGAGACAGGTAAAATTTAACATGAGTGTAGTTGCAGTCAAAAAGTAGTATCGATCACGTATTGACGTGAAATTTCTACACCGTTGCCAATTTTTTTAAGTGTCTACCTTAACAAATATCTGTTAATATCATTTTATATAGTACCTGCGCGCGCATTTTATTTCTAGTCCTACAACCTGTTTAGTGAATGTGATTTTAACTGTAATTTTGCATCATATTTTGTCCATTTTAAAGAGTGCAAATTATGAGTGAAATTAAAAAATTAAATATTAGTCCTTGTTCTAAACGTTTAGAAAAATAAGATTTAAATGAAATTTAAGAGAATCAAAAATTTGTATCATATAACTATTTGTGATGCATCCTAAATGTTTTAATAAATCGTAGAAATGGCCTTAGTGAATCGGGGAGAAATTAAATAAACGAAAAAAGAAATTGTGAAAAATCAATGGACCTCGCTGGGGTCAAATCCAAGCGAGGTCCATAATTTTTTCACAATTTCTTTCTTCGTTTATAATTTCTCGCCGATCCACTAAGGCCACTTCTACAATTTATTAAAATAAATTTGTATCGTTTAATTTTGTTCCGTCCAAAAGAGGTCTATTCTAATTCAGTTAGCGACTCGCTAAGCGTGTGATATCGCTACCCCACTACCATTCTGCAATGATGACGTAAGTTACAATTAATTTATACATTAGTCTAACCTAAAAATATTCACAAATAACGTATCATATTAAAAGAACTAAATTAAATTTATATTACTTTAAAAAAATCCAACTAAAACTTATTTTAATAGTAAAATAACAATAAACAAATAACAAAAATTTTAAAAATAAAGAAAATAAGAATAAAATGTATAACACCCGACTCAAAAGAGCGAGAACCAGCAGTAAATCACAAATGAAACTGTATTGAAATTCAAAATGAGCGCTTTAAACTACAGCAATGCCATCTAGTAGGCACTGCTTTACTTACTTGGTACCAAGCGTGTAATATTAAAATTCACTAAATGAATTAAAAGTTACTAAATGGTGACGTAGCTTGTACGTCATCATATGACGTCACTAACAGTGACGACATAGCGAGACTACAGTGTCGCTTCAATTAGAATAGACCCCCTGGTCCTGACTATAATATATTAGTATCATGTTATTGAAACATTTATAGTACTCTTATCAATTCATTGTTGTACTCAACGTTTGGATTCCTAATTAATTTAATTAGTGTTATTTTGCTAAAATTAAAAACAAATGTTATTTAAATACACAATTACCATGGAGTAAAACGCTATAATTTTTATAGGTAATACAAATCTGTTTACTGTTATGAAATATAAAACAACGTACCTGTTACATACGTATTTATAAAATTTGTATTTAATATATTTAGCCCTATTATAGCTCATACGAGTATATTTATTAGGATTTCAGTGGTGATCTCTTTCTTTCTTCGCGCAATCATGATTTTAGCTTGCACGTGAGGACAATGCACATTAAAACTACGGTCAATATAAATATGAATATAAATTTTACATAAAGACACTTTTTATATTTATATTTAATATTACGTATTAACTGTCTTTGTTTTATTTCTTTATTATACAATTTTCTTCATTTACGATGTATTAAAATCAAAAATTAGTGTTTTAATGAAAAATACTATTACGTATTTTATGAAAAGCTTCTTACCAATATTGGGGCCGTGACGTCACATTATTCAATTAGTTTTCATTTTACTTTTTAATAAAATATTTTATAATTACCTTTGCTTGTTGGTTAGTTTCATTATCACGTAATGTTAAAATGTAATACACATTATTTAAAAAGATGTTGCCTTGAAAATCCCCATTGGTATTCTAAACTCCCGACTAAGCACACTACTACAATCTGACCAGCGACTCGTGAATGATAGCTACATAAATACATTCATTTCGGGTTTGCGTTAATCCACTTTGTG
Source organism: Harpalus rufipes (assembly GCA_951394225.1). Lineage (NCBI taxonomy): Eukaryota > Metazoa > Arthropoda > Insecta > Coleoptera > Carabidae > Harpalus > Harpalus rufipes. The sequence continues at coordinate 27,080,155 of OX596275.1, read as the reverse complement.
GGATATAACGTGATTTTATGTATGTTTGTTTGTATGTATGTAGAAATAAGTACATAACAAGCCGTGTCGAAATATTCATACAATTGTAGAGTGTCTTAATGGGGAGTTTAATATCAATCATTCAATATATGTACTAAATAAAATATGTACTAGAACGCATTATGACACACGAGTATATGTTGTGAGTAGGAAAGTAGTGTCATAGCTCGTTCCATTATATACATATACCAATATGGAGATGATGTACTTTCAGAGACATGCCCGCCGCTAATATCGCCGTTAGCAAACGCCTCATGTTCAGTAGACGGCAAAATATTGGATTGCTTTGATTCCGTAGTAGAAGGTACAGTAGCACAGATCACCTGCAAATATGGTACAAAGATATTTGCCAAATGTGCCGCAGGATTTTGGTCTGAGAGGGATCCGTTTCAGAAATGCGTACAAGGTTAATTTCCATAAATTAATACAGAAAATGTGTATATCAATGTTTCTAACACCTACTTACAAAGTAGAACATGTTATTTTTTCAAGTACTTAATGAAAAAAATATACGTACAGTATTTTTTTAAAAGATATCCGATTAAGATATCATGAACGAATTAACAAATTGGCATACATTTATCTCTCTCTGTCTCTTATTTGCAAAGACTACAAGTGTGTGTGATAAGAATGGATATAACACGCTTGTGTTTCAAAAATCAATATTGTTTCGACTAATTTAGGGCATTCCGTTTTAAAAAGATGGTCGTTGTTGATAATACTTTCGCTTTAACGTGAGTTTATGTATTAATTCTGATATATTACCTCGAGTCATAGCCGTACCAATAGCGTTATTTTCTATCAGTGTCACTGACACTCTGTCAGTATCTTATTTTTTACATATTTGGTTTTACATTTGCTAATAAACTTACCAATTGACTTATTTTGAATGAACTACAGTACTGAATTTGACAGAATGGGCGGAGCTAAAATATTAATTCGTGCAATTCGTAAATGACCTTGATCGGACATCTTTAAAAAAATTACTGTACAAGAATCATGTATTTTTTACATGGTACAAAACATCGTAACGACGAGTAAAGAAACAATTTAAAAATATGATTTTATTGTCATTCTTTTCTCACGGTAGAAAAAAATGATGTTTACTTAGAAATCCTTTGCAAATGACTACAGCTATGGAAATAACATTTAAAATAGTCATAAAACTTATGTGTATTCTAAATAATCCGCGAAAAATAATGCACTGGCAAAAATGCAAAATTCTCTGCCTAGTCGCGGCTTTGAATTTGCTTTTTCCCTTTTTAAACAAATAATTATTTAATGTTTAAAATTTGGCCGTTGCTATATAAAAAATTTGATGTGGCCAGCATATGATCTCCTGTAAATTCTATGTTTAAAATAGCAATGAGCACTAAGTAAAATATCACTTCCGGCTGATCGTTTGTAAAAAAAATTTAACTTATTGTTCCAATAAATAGAAAAGTCTGTAATACGAAATTTTGGATTATATTATAGGTATTATGTTTTTCCTCGAAATTCTATTAAGAGCTATACTCAAATCGGACATGCAGCTATTGCACGTCATCATTTAGGGGAAAAACCTGACTACATTAAAATCACTAATATGGAAAATTGATATAAAATTTCAGTCATTTTTAATTGTTAAAAAGTGTATGGCCTTATAGAATTATTATTAAGATGTATAGTAGAGTTCATTATTTATCGTATACGATATGAATAATATATAAATAATGTATATCTACTTTATTTTATTCATTTATTTTTTGCTACACTTGGCAACACTGATAATTTGTATGTTTATACGTTCCTCCGCGGTTTATACTTTCAAAGGTTATTATTTGACAATTTGAATTGCATCGTGTTCAAAATATTTTTCTTCGTTGTGTCATTTTATTTCCATTCTTGTTTATTTTAAATCAGTCTTTTTTAAGACTACCACAGTTTTTATTCATTCGGTTCAGTTTGATTTGAACCTGTCATTTTCATTTTTGTTCGTTTTTATTATAAATCAGTCTTTTGCAAGACTACCACAGTTTTTATTTATACGGTTCAGTTTTATGTGAACTTGTGTTTTTTTCATTTTTGTCAACAAAATGTCAAACAGTTCAGTTGAAAAATATTATATGAATATTGAACTAAATCACCCCCCTTTGGTTAGACTTTAACTATTATATTCTAAATAAATGCTTGATATTACTAATGTTATCTTCATTTTACTTTTTTCTTAATAATATTACGAACATTTACTGACAATTTAGTTAATATGTTTTATTTACTACATTGTGAAACAAAATTATTTTCCGGAAATATCACGAAAGTTTGTAATACAATTGTATGCAACCTGTATAACTTTTTTCAATACGATTCTCAAACCTATGTAAACGTACCAGTTCATGACGTCACACATCTAGTTACTTTTATTAATGACGTGCATTGGCTGGATGTCCGATTTGAGTATACAAGTAAGTGCCACATCCGGTTTATCATATGTAGTCAAAATTTCGATTTTGTTTCCAATCATATACGAGTTTTAAATACCAAATTTGAGAAGTTTTGGATCACATTTTAATATATTTTTTTAAGAAAATCTGTTCAAGTTTCAAGTAAAATACTACTTCCGGTTTATCAATCTAATGTTGTTCTCATTAATATAAAAGTCTTAAAAACCAATTTTGAATAATTTTAATATAATTTTTCATTAAAAACAATTATGGGTTTCAAATAAAGTATCTCTTACGGTTGTCCAATATTACCCAAAATGTAGCCAACTCGTTATATGAATGCAGAAAGCTTAAATACAGAAATTAGAAATTTTTGGAAGATTTAAATGAGTTACCGAAGAAGACAAAATCGTCCCACACACACACATACAGACATCATTGTAAAATTAGTAAAATCGTGTTGTGGGACCTTAATTCGTGCTTATTCACTGAAAACTCATTATCGAATTTTTGGACCGAAAACATTACCTCCCTTACCTACGGTATGGCGGGAGGTAAAAAGTATTGCCAAGTAGAAAAGTGTTGCTTAAGTAACAAAGTAACATTTTCCTTAACTGGTTTTTATCTCCCGCTACCCTTGGAAAAGGAGATATAAGGATCGTGCTAAAAATCGCATATCGAGATTTTGGTAAATAAACACATTTTAAGGTTCCTAGAATTAGATTTTAACATTTTCACGATAATGTCTGTCTCTCTGTGTGCGATGTCCCGTCATTACACATTATTCCAATGAATACACAATATCCATAGCAACCAACATAATTTACAAAAAAAAAATCATAAAAGTCAATTCTTATTCACAAATGTCATTGTTAAGAAAAGACTTTAGAAGTAGGTGTTGGAAAAAAAATGTATGCCAAAAGTAAAGACATATTTATCTACTTGCTGAAATTAGCGTACTTGGCTAATACCGGATCTGCTGATCTTTCCGATTACGAATAAAATATGTCTTTACTCACTTGTAGTAAACATAAATAACTATTCCTTCTTTCTTTTTTATTAATATATGTCTCATTTCTACGGAAGCGTATAAGGGCCAAGGATAAAAATATTTAAAATAAAATGTTTTGAACTTTGTATTATAACTAGTATTCCACTCTTTTTAACTGGTATTTCCACTTTTTAACTGGTACTACCACTTTTTTAAAGTGGTATTACTACTTTTAAAAAGTAGTAATAATTTGTTTTCGCGTATCTTGCTCTAGACAAAGAGATCGTAGTCTGGTCCCGACTTAAATGTAACAACTATAACCTAACCTAACGTACAAAAATTCACGTTTGGATAACTCGGGCGGTAGGTTAGGTTATTGCTGTTATATTTATTTAAGTCGGGACCAGAATGCGATCCATTTATCGTTCCGCTAGGTACAGTGAAACAAAACATTACTACTTTCAAAAAGTAGGCTGATCTTTCACGTAACAGGTATACATGTAAATATAGATTGTATTACAATAACATATTTTATAAACAAAGTATTAAATACGAATATATTGAGTGCCTGTATTTTACCGAACATAGTACAATGATAAAAAAGCAAATTATATACTAGTAAAGACAATTTTCGTATCAGGTTTTTATTAATTCAAATAAATAATTATTTATCTTCCTCATCACTGAGGAAATCATCCTCAGTGGAGGAATTGTCACCTAAATTTATCACTAGTCTATCTACTAAATCGTCTAATAATGTTGGTCGTTCTTAAATGGAAATTATGGAATATTATCAGTACTATCATTATTTTTATTTTCTGTTCTATTTCCGGCTTTAACAATGCGCTCCACAGTTCGGCTGCAAAAGCCAGTTGCTTCTGCAATAGACTTATTAACTTTATTTACACCCAGATCTATAATAAATTAACAAATAATTATTACATAAACTTATTTCAGCTAATATTAAAATAACTTTCTTTATTTTCTTTAAAATATTTATGAACATTCCAAATCAGTTCGTTTGTTTGTTTTTGAACAAATATTTGGCCAGACATTTTAAAATAATAGTGGAAAATTCATAAATAGAACAGTGAATAGAATAAAAGCGCGAATGATCACTTGGGATGCAAGCATCAGAATGAGGAAAGTCTTGACTTATGTTTGTGAGATAGAGAGTAGAGAAGTTTTTTTTGTCATCTATGCATTTCTTTCCAAGACCGAAATTTGTTTATCACGCAACCGACTCTTCATTGTGAAAGACCTGTAGTACCAGTTAAAAAATTGGTAGTACAAGTTAAAAAAGTGGCATTACTATAGTCAAACTTTTTGACTCTGTCGGGTACAGCAATATAACTATAAATGAACTATAAATATCGCAATTATGATAAAGCGGCATATCCTTCACTTTCTGTAGTATAATACTGTTTGGCATCGGCCCATATTTTTGAGCCGCTCTATTCATTTATGTTATAGGACTGTAAGGCTATTTTCCTATACATACCTGGTAGACGCATGAATAGAACGGCTCAAAAATATGGGCCGATGCCAAACAGTATTATACTGCAGAAAGTAAAGGATATGCCGCTTTATCATAATTGCGATATTTATAGTTCATTTATAGTTTTATTACTGTACCCGACAGAGTCAAAATATTTGACTATAGTTATAATACAGCGTTTAAAACATTTTATTTTAAATAATATTTTTACCCTTGGCTCTTCTACGCTTCCGTACATTTGTTTTTTTTAATTTTCAAAAAATATACATGTTATTCTTCATAAAAAAAACGTATAAAAATTATCTAAAATATGTAGATATGAAATATCAAGGTAAAATATTTTCAACTAAGTGAAGAACTAGTTTTAGCCTGTTGCTTAGAAACAAGACGATAGAAAATTCATGTAATGATTATTAAATTTGTCTTCAAAAACTGACCCTGGAAATATGGAGACCGAGAGAGTCTTGCTCTAACCCTTATCTAAGATACCTATCCTAAAAATCATAAAAAATGAGACATCTATGTATACATGCTAAAAGTATTTTAATTACAATTAATGATACTTATGTTAAATGAAGTAAAAAAATTGAAATAAACATTGTAGAATCGACGGAATGCAGAAAAGAAAATCCGGAATTTTGCAACACTACTTCTACAATTCGACCACCACAACAGTAAGTAAAAATCATGTGTTCCCAATCTAACTGGACGTACTATACAATGTATGTGTCACCTAAATGTTTGTTATAGAATAGATTCTTGTCCCGTACCAAAAATAGAAAATGGAAAATATGAAGTAATTGGTCACAATTCTAAATCTTTTGTACCAAATTTATCTGCAATGAAAATTTCGTGCAATAAAAATTATGCTTTAATTCCCCCAATCTCAGTGCTGTTATGTCTTGATGGTGCTTGGAATACTAAAATACCGGAATGCAAACGTAAGTTTACTTTACTTATTTTTTTTTAGCTTCTTAACTTTCCTAATTTTAATACCAATAAATATATAAGCTTAAATAATAATAAAATAATCAGATTGTAGCACAGTTATTCATCTATAAGTATACACTTTTGCATATGAGCATATGTATATCGAAAGAAGGAAAGAACAATATTTTTATTCACCAGTAAGGCTGCGGTTATATTGGATGCGAATTCGTAAGAAATTTGTTCGTATGAATACGTAAGACAAAGTGGTGATTAAATTGGTTACAAAATCGTATTCAGTTTATGCTAATGTGCAATGGACCTAGCAACTAAATTTGACTTGTTGAAAACATCGTTATTAAAATTCCTTTTCCTAGAAACCTGGGCACAATTCTTGAAATTTTTCGTATACGTAAGTGGGAGAAATGCGCATACGAACTGCATATTGGTATTCTTGAATCGAAATTGTTTGGTCGTACGCGAAAATTCCGTGCGGAATTATATCGCATGGGTATGAATCACTTGAAAGTATCAGCCGCACACGAAACTGCGTCTGTCACTGTCACTTTTGTTTGGTGTATCAGTGCTTTACGCATCTCGTTTCATATAAATCAAATTATGTTTTTAAACAATTCGGGGTACGTTTTATCTTATACGGACGTCAATTATTATAAATCTAGAGTTTCCATACACCTGAGTTACAACATCCAACATATGTATGTTCCTGCATTAATAGAACAGTTCAATGGATTGTTAAAAATGAATTTTAGGTGTCTTTTGAAATTGAAAGTTTTACATTCCAAACCTGAAATGGTTTACAAAATTATTATGACTTATGCCAGCTTGGCTGACAGTGACAGTTTAAAAAAAATCCAAATGATGAAGCAGTCAAGTGATATAAATGTTTCGTTTTGGTTTGCTGCTACATATTAAGTTCCTTTGCATTCAGGAATCGCATACGAAGGTTTCGGCCTAGTTTCGTTTGGTATTCAAGAATACCACTCACGCGTACAATACTGTTTGTGCACGAAAGAAACCAAACGAATTTTGTCGCGTGCGGAAAGTTCCGCATGATTTCAAGAATCGGGCCCCTGTGGCGCAAATACATCGAATCAGTTGAAAGTATCATCCGCACACGAAACTGTGCCTGTCACTGTCACTTTTGTTTGGTGTATCAGTCTTGTAGTCAGATAATATAAAGCAAATTATATTTTTAAACAATTCCGGGTACGTTTCATGATCTTATAATGACGTCAATTATAAATCTAGAGTCTCCATACACTTGAATATCGTTACAACATGCGACAAATGTGTGCTCCTGCATTGATAGAACGATCCAATGGATTGTTAAGAATGAGTTTTAGATGTCTTTTGAAATTACGAGTTTTACATTCAAAATCTGAAATTGTTTACAAAATTATTAATGCATATTTTGGGCCATATCCATAGTCGCTACTTGAACAATTCTTGACTTAGGGCCATATTCATAGTCACTACTTGAAATTCGCTAAGATTATCCTAAGCTAAGTGTAAGCCTAGGGCACACTTGACTTCAAATATGTTTTCATATTCATAAAAGATTCTTAACTTTTACTTCATTCAAGTAAATCTTAAGTCAGACTTAAGATTCCTATGACGTGACTGCGTGGTGACAGCTGCTTGTTTGTTATTGTTATCGTCAATTATATTGTTGTCATCAACGATCACATGTCATAGTATCCGATAATGCATGCACCCCCAATGTTTTTATTTTATCTTCCGGTAAAATCCCCTGAATTCAGTTCTGATCTCATTAATATTAATAAATATCGTTATTGTAAATGGGTTTCTTTCGAACTTCAGATTCAATATTTATGTAACTACTTACATGATATTGAAAAATGATTTAAATTTAACTCACCTGAAAAATCCCTTTGGCATAGAACCTTAGAGATATCAATAGCTTAGTGCTCGGATCAATGGGCAAGCCACGATTGCTTTCAACATGTGTATACGAGTAATTATTTACTATTAATTGCAGTAGAATTTGTTGGACGCACTGTTTTGAAAATCTATACCTCCTTTTGAATGCAACGTCATTTAAAATGTCTAAAGAATTATTGCTTCTTCAGTACCGTTTAGGAATCCTGTGTTCATTATAAATCAAATTCAAAAACTCTTCATAATAATCATACTCCTCAAATTCATCTTCAAAATTGTTAATTTCAACACCAAATTAAAGTTAAAAACTAGACACTTCGCAATTACCAAAATATATCTGATTAATGGTAATCAGTTACAATCAATAACTTGCTACAAATGCAGGAATTAATACCAAAAAACCAAGTGTCAACAAGTAAAAAAAAAAAAAAAAGTTTTCGGGGAAAATTAAAGTGAGGTGGATAGGTATCTAGAGATTTACTCATTTTTTACTTGAACTCAAGATAATTTCAAGTCAAGTTTAGTCTATGAATACTAAAAACTATGTGAAGTAGTGATGGAGAAGCTCACTTCAGTTCGGACTATGAAAACGGAATTTGACATTTCTATCATTTGAAGTTAAATTTAAGTCAAGAATTTTTCAAGTAGCGACTATGAATATGGCCCTAAAATTTAACTTCAAAAATAGAAATATCAATTTCCGTTTTCATAGTCCGAACTTAACTTAAACTTGACTTGAGTTGAAGTAAATCTGAAGTGAGCTTCTCCATCACTACTTCACATAGTTTTTGGTATTCAAAGACTAAACTCGAGTTCAAGTAAAAAATGAGCAAATCTCTTGTTACCGTCCCGCCTCACTTTAATTTTCCTCGAAAACAAGTATTCTTATTTTTTACTCGTTGACATTTGTTTTTTGTTATTAATTCCTGTATTTGTAGTAAGTTAATGATAGTAACTGATTACCATAAATTATTTAGATATATTTTGTTAATTGACAAACGTCTAGTTTTTACCTTTAATTTGGTGTTTCCAGTTTGAATTTGAAAATGAAGAATTTTGAAGATGAATTTAAGGAGTATGATAATGGGGTCATTTCACATTTTCTAATTTATTTTTTTCTTGAAAGAATAGGTCAAATTAAATATGTAGGTGTATGTTTTACACCTTACAAGTCTTTACAATCAGAGATATGATTTTTTAAAAGTTGTCTTAAATATCAAATATTTGGACGCTGACGTCACGGCTATACGTCACGGCTTGTCGGATTACAGTGACTTTATACCCACAGTGTGGCCATGAGAGCAAAGACCGCCATTAATTGTCCTACTGCATTGCAATTCTGATAGAAAATTATTGAAAATATAGGATTTAATATTACTTTCATGTTTTTGTAGTAACTATTACGGATTGAAAATTATTGTGAAAGGTACAATATTCTATTTAACATTAAAAATAATGAAATTATTATTTTATTGTTGTTAAACAACACAGTAAATTTAGTTCAACATTGTTATAAAATATTAGCCGGAATTCAAATGTCATCTGACAAATATATTTGCTGTGGTTGCACATTGCGGAAGTAGCTTTAATTATAGTTTATAACAATAATCGTTTGTTAAAAATGAATAAACTAGGCGCAAAATACCAGATTTACAGCAGAGGCTGCCGTTTCATTGATGAATGTTGTCGAAGCTATAAATCTGTGTTTAATGCCGTGTTGAACATATTATTTTTGCCGATTTTAGAATTATTAATTTAGTGATTATTTTTAATACCTGAATAAATCTGTAAGTCTTACAGATCTGTAAAACTGTAAAAAAAAACTGACAAAAACGCATCTTTTTTGTTGGTTAATATTAAATTGTACATAAGAGTAGCAGCTTTCGTTAAGATTTTGTTCTTTATTTATAGATTTTCACATATGTAGGAGTTACAGATTTGTTCAGAATAAAGCTATAAATAATAGTAAATACTAGAATTTTTTTTATTTGATACATGTTCTATTTGTTTACTACTACATATACTAATATTTATGTATGGGAAAATTACAAATTAGAGTCAAATTAGAATAGTTCAGTTATAATTTTATTTACCTCGCAAAGATAAGAACTATTTGAGGGAATCCAGCCTTCACGTTTTACTTTTATTGTCCATTCTTTTCGTCTCAGAGGATTTTTTGGGAATATTTTCATCAGATATCCCTGTTCTGACCTGTTTGTACAGCCAAATGCTGAGCATCCCATCATTTTTAATAATCTGTACATCATAAATATACGTAATTAATCCAATAATATAATAATAAATAACAATTAATCGTTTAATTAAACAGACCAAATGATGTTAACATGTTAACATATAAATATCAAATACAAAATTAAAATTTTCAGAAATATTTCATAACCTCAAAATAATAATTTTTGTATTAAATGTTACAAGCACCTTAGAATCATATACATATATTCCAATAAATAAATGAATTATCTAAATTTTGCTTGATTTGAAAAACAATGGTTATAAAAGCTTATTTCACGAATTCTTGATACACAATATTGTTCTCTATACTTATTATTTATCTTAAAAGCTGCATTTAACACAATAAATTTATCATTCAAGCATGTGATATAATATTAGTATGTACTTACATACTTACTCGAGCAGCTTCATAAAAAATTAATAATTTGCCAAATACAATGGTTTGTGTAATGTAAGATGTTGAACGTTTGGTCAACTAATGGCGGATTCTGTCACAACCAATAGAAACTGAGACCACTGTATGGCCACACTGTGGGTATAAAGTCACTGTAGTCGGATGCGGCAGCAGCACTCTACCGGTTGTGTTCGGAACTATGATTGTTTGGGTTATCAATTCTCAGTTTGATTTTGTGACAGCAACATATTGTTAACGAAAAACATATTTCACACAACTTTTGGTATTTATTTTAATAAATGTTTTATTTACATACCTTTATTCTTAAGTCTGCTGTCACCTGTCACAATTTTAGGTTAGCTTGTATACAGCAGCAAACGGATACCACGTGGACCGTTGTGTGTGTGTGTGTGTGAGAGGAATGTCTTTGCGTGCGTAACAAGCCGTTACGTCACGAATTTTACAGCCGCGAATGTTTATTAGCAAATTTATGAATGAAAAGTCGCATATTTCATGTTATTTTATATTATTATATTTATTAAATGAGACGGATTTCATGATTTTATAAAAAAAAACAACGAATTTTTTTTTTAAATGACCCCATGATTTGGTATATAATGAGAACACAGGATGCCTAAACAGTACATAAGAAGCAATAGCCCTTTTTTAAATAACTATTAACTACTGTAATATAGGTATTGTAAATTGAATAACAAACAGTTAAAACTAATAAGTTCAGTTAAAAACTCAATAATAATAAATCAGTAATAATAGTTACTTATCTTTGCTAACAATAAACAAACAGGTGGCTGTCACCATGCTGTCACGTCATAGAAATCTTAAATCTGACTCAAGATTTACTTGAATGAAGTAAAAGTTAAGAATCTTTTATGAATACGAAAATATATTTGAAGTCAAGTGTGCCCTAGGCTTACACTAAGCTTAGGATAATCTTAGCGAATTTCAAGTATTAACTATTAATATGGCACTTATTATTACATACCACTTGTATATTTATATTTCCATATTATGTACGTACATACTATAAATGTAGAAAAATAATACCTATATCATATAATATACGTATAATAAATTTTGAATATTCAAAATACAACACTTACGACCATATATGACTTATGAACCAAAAAAATGAAATAAAATTCACTCACTATTCACCTGTAGCGCTACGAGAAAATAATGGAGGGAAGGCAGCTTCAAAAGCAAAATTTTTATACCTTGCATTCTTGATAAAAAAAAAAAAAATGTACAACAAAAAAAAACATTATTAAACTATAACAAAGAAAATTATTGAGTTATTAGATTTAAAAAATGTTAATCTGGAGGGCGCCATGGCATTAACGAAATTTTGCTGTTTACCCTACTTATCATAAAAACCAACTATCCGATTATTCGCAATCGCAATAACCGGCTAACTGATTAATTGAAATAAGCGATAACACCAATCCGTTGTATTGTAACTGTGGAAATGTTTAATCGATTTTCTATTTCTTGTATATCGCAGTTAATAGGATCACCGTTTACCAAGTATTTTTACCTGCACTAGTATTTCACTCTGCTACATTGTGGTTATTTCATTATAGTTAAAACCTATTTTCTATTGTACCTGTATTTATTAATTTATTGATAATGAAATTAGGGCTAAGAAATTAGGAAAATGAAATGAAATGCACTCACTATTCAATATAAATCATCGCCATTATTTTATTTTCCAGCAACTTGTTCACCACGAATATCATCTTCTGTAGATACTGAATGTAGTATAGACGATATGCAGTTGAACTGCAGCCAACCTTTAGTAGAAGGTACTATAGTAAGGAGTAGATGTAAACGCTTTTATGAACCAAAACAATCATCGCTGTCTGAATTTAGTGTTAGTGTTTGTATTGGAGGAAGTTGGGATTATCCACTAATTTATTGTGTACCAGGTTAATTTCCCAAGGAAAATTATTTTATATATTGAATAAAATTTTAATTCTATTTATAGTATGTGGAAGAGTGGAGAAAAATAGAGCCATTATTATTGGCGGGACAGAAAATAAAGTAAATGAGTTTCCTTGGCATACTGTGATTTATCGTTATCAAAATGGCAAATACGATTTGGCATGTGGAGGGTCTATTATTTCGCGTACGGTTGTCATAACAGGTATACTTACTATAAATAGTATAAATGATTGAACGAACGCATATTACCTTAGTTGGAAACGATATGAATCTGATGTTGAATATTGATAAATGCACGGTGTTAATATTTGAGAGGAGTAATTTGATGAATAAGTACAGTGCAATATGTGTTGGTGGATGGAGTGAGACTGGCGCAAATGAATGAATTATAACAAGATTCGATGGATGGACAAATTGAATTGATCGAGAAATTGAAAGAAAAGTGAGTGCAGAATGGTAGAGGTTTCAGATGCTCTGACAGGTGTGTTTTGGGGCCAAAACGATCCAGAACGTCATTCTGTTTTTTTTTTCAAAAAAGGTGAAATAGCAATTTGTTGTTTGGCTGTTATTTTTTTAATCACACTTATATGCAGATATGTTTATATTAATTATTATATTTTTCAGCCGCGCATTGCGTCACAAATACACTTGGTGGAGGTCTAAATCCCCCAAATGAATACTATATAGGAGCTGGGAAATCTCATAGTACTTACAATTCATTTGAAGATCCTACTGCTCAAATACGCCAAGCAAGTTACTTCAAATTATTTAATATTGAAATTTTGAAAATGTAAATTTTTAGGTAAAAGAATTTCACATTCCGCCATTGTATAAAGGACAATTGACTAATTTTCAAGCAGATATAGCTGTTATTGTTGCGACGCAACCATTTGAGTTAACAAATACAGTACTTCCAATCTGTGTTGATTCGAATGGGAAGTTCGAAAAAGAACTACGTCGGTCTGGTGCACGAGGAAAGGTATTTTGATTTCAATTACAGGTATCTTCTGTATACACTGTTCTTTGAGAACACAATTAGAGAATTGCGTTCAAATCATTCACAACATGGTGCATATCAAATACATATAACACACGGTATCAATAATAGACCAGAAAAGTGAGGGTATAATGTGCCTTTGGCGCGAGTTCACAGTTCGAATCCCCTATTATATTTAATACGGGACTTTGAATTTACATACAATATTTTATAAAAAAAAGCAACTCTTGTTAAGAAGTCGATAGTTTGTTTATTTAGTAATAAACTGCAATAGTTTAAACTCCTACAAAAGATAAAGTAAGAAAATTACCATAAATTAATATGCTAGGTGCAAGGTGCAAGCCAAAATAATGTATGTTGTTGATTTCCCTTACCCACCGGTAATTAGGTACAACAAAAAGTGCACGGATGCACGGTATGCAGACTCCGTACACGTAAAAATTAAAAATCCACATTTTAATTAAAAATAAAGATTTATAAGCAATTTTTTTTATATTAATAAAGAAAAACGTACAAAATAGTAAATTGTTTCATTAGGATTAAGCGTGTCACTTGTTTCACTAGTCAAGAATAACACTAAAAATAAAAATGTGAATAGCGGCGGCCAATTGTTATTATCAAAGTTGCTTAATTTGTATTTTTAAAATAAATCTACAAAATTAAAAATAATAGGTACATATTTTATTTATTTATTCGGTTATTAAAAATATTACAAGATAAGCATTACAAATTTATATATTTTTTAATTTGTGCCAAAAAATAGGAAAAATGTATTTTTAGATAGATAGCGCACAAAATTCTGAATCGAATGAGATATTTTCCAAAACGGTTAGATTTTTTTTGTAAGATAGAAAGGCTTGGCGCTCAGACTAAAATATTATGCACGTCACTGAACAATTTGTTGGAGGCATAGTTTCTAGAACCCAGTAATGACGTAGCCGGTTTGATCTTAACCTCTACGGACTCAACTGCCTACCGAAGTTGTATAATAAAATCAAGACATGTTCATTGAATTTTGTAATGCGTTATTATATACTATGCAATTCATGTGAATATTATTGTACGAATCTGAAAATACAGGGTCGGTCTTAGTGCTGCATATAATTCTTTGCATAAGGGATTTAATTTTATGAGATTTCACGGTCTTTAAATTTGAACAAACATTTCTCCTGTAAAAAATACACGGAGATCAAAATTATGTTCTCAACCTTACAAACTGAATTTGAATTTAGCGCCTATATTTGACTGTACTTTTCTGGTCTAATTAGGTGTGTTCTCGTTATTCAGCGGGACGTGTGGCCGAGTGTGCACATTCGAGTTAGCGCGCACAGTATGATGCGAGAATGGCAGAAACTGAAGAAATATTGATTTAGATAGAAGTATGCAAATTTTCGGTAATTTTGTAAATATATGAGCTATTGCATTAATTAATATTTACCGAAAGATTTTCTAAATACCAAATTAAAGTCATTGTCTCTTTTTTTCAAGCCATTTTCGGATGTTCACAAAGTTTTTTTTCTCATGTTCATGTAGATCGCGAACAAAATTAATTTTGGGATAAGGGTTGTTTTTTGACTGGGTAGTTGATGAAATGAAACAATTTTTCTGGGAATCAGTCACTTTAATTATTTCAATCTCGACCTTTTCGACCCACATGGGTCTTCTTCATGGCTCGAAACGGTCGAGATTGAAATAATTAAAGTGGCTGAATTCTAGAAAAATTGTCTCATTTCAAGATTAATTTTGTATAATAAAGCTTCAAAAGTATCAGGACACATTCGAAAATAAGTTTTAAACTGTCCGTCAAACATATTTGGTATTTTTCTGCATAATTATTTACTTTTTCTAAAATATTTGAATCTTACTCTCCTTCTTTGTCAGATTCATCGAAAAATATTTCAGGTGCTATCTACCATTATTACTTTTGTAAGAACACGAAAATCCAGATTCAGCCGATATTCATACAGATACGCTTAATATAAAATCAATATTAATAATAATCCGAATTTACACCGATTTTCAATTGCTAAATCTGTCTGTTACGAAATATCAAACGCATAGGCTCATAATTCGTTCTTTTAATTCCAATCTGCACAGATTACACATTGATCACGTGATGCTACTCATACACAGCGCAGCTCAAGCACAGCACAAAATACCGCTAAATCCCTATCCCATTAGGTGCGTTCAATGGAGCTAGCAAATGTACTTAGCATTTGCTATCTGCTAGAGCGTGCATTGAACGATCTGCTTGTTTTGCTACGATCGAACTGCCAGACGACTGTCAGGCAGTGAGGTTACGAAAATTGAAAACTTTCAAATATTGAATTTTTGCATAGAAGATAACACTGATATATTGAATGCAGTGTCAGATAAATAATAAATAGAAAATAAACTCTCAATGGTAATAATTACATGCATAAATTATTTTTAGTAGGATATTCCACGCAAGTGAACTCAAGTACAAATATTTTATGTTATTTTTACGTAATTCATTTATTTTCATTGAAAATATATTAAAATATTACAAATGATATTTGAATTTGTGCGCCATTTTTTTACATGCAGCAAAAAAAGCGAGAAAATTGTCGCTTGCTTTGCTCACTTAGCAAAACGAGCAAATGCTAAGTTAGCAAGCCGTTCAGTACATTTTACTTCCGCTTTGCTCGATTTGCTAGTTTCATTGAACGCACCTAATGTATAAGTAGAAAGTGTTCGATACATTATATCTGTCCTTTTCAACAAAGTGTATAGTTGCCCAAAAACGCATGCATGCACAGTAAGTTGGAAATAAAGTGCATTGATTTGCCTCTTAATGTGCCGTTTTTACCTAAATACATCGCCGTAGGATGCCAATACCTGTTAGCAAGGAGTGGATTTAGAAGAATTTTATCCATCTCCGTACTCATGTCCTTATGCCTGATATACAGGATAATAATGAATACATGTTACAAATTTATAGGGTATGTAGGGGATGCAAAATAAACCAACTTTTACTAATAATCTCATTTCCGGAAACGCACCGTTTTCGAGCTACACTCTTAAAAGAGTAATTATGTACCTTAAGTTATTTAGCTGTGACCTATCACTTCAGTTATTATTTTGTTTATTTTGACTTTTAGTATTGAATTACAGATGCATTATGAATGCATTCAATGCAATTCAAACAAATCCTGGCATATGTACATATCAACATATGCTCCGAAGGTGCAATGCTTGCATTGAAATTGGTGGTCATAATTTTTAGCAATAATTATAATATGTATTACAAAAACTTCTAATGTGGCCAGCACAATATCTCCCGCCATTTAATTTTTGTTAACTTAAAATAGTTACCTACATATTTATATACCTACTAATTTACTACTGCATTAAATTCCTTTGCATGATAAAGTAATATAACTATTGTTCCAATTTATTATGTATTACGCGTATTTCCTTCTCTAGAATCTTACCATAATTTTATTTTGTGATAGTGACGTTAATTTCTTTTCATTTACAAACATATGAAAATTAATTTCTTAATTAGATATTTTTTAAATTCATATTTTCTTTTTAAAATACTACCATTATTAATTTGAATGATTAATTTATTGACAGTGACATTTATCTGTTAGTTACATAAATTTGAAATCTGAATTGTGAAACCAAGGAGATATGTTTATCTTTAAAGCATGTACTCCGAGATTTATAAAATAAATTATTTTATAAATTTATTCAAAAAATATATAGAAAAAGTATTAATGCATATTTGTTGAAAATTTGATAATATTTAATAATAACATAAATCGCGAAAAATGTAATTTAAATATATTTTTTGAAGAAAAGTGCCATTTCCGGTTATCTGATTTACATCAAAATCTAATGGCTTCGTTTAGATTAAAGTAGAGTAAGAATACACGGTTTCAAAATTTTCATAGTGATAGTATTTTAGTTAAAGCATGTACACACACACACACACACACACACACACACACACACACACACATCGTAAAATCTGATTATAGGGACCTTAAATCTCGATATGCAATTTATAGCACGATCCCTTTACTAATGGTAGCCGGAAGTAAAAATGAACAATAATTTAAAAATAAATAAAATAAACAAAACTAATAACTGAATTAGCAGATCACAGGTAACTAAAATTAAGGTAGATAATTATTCTTTTAATTGTAGCACGAAAACGGTGCGTTTCCGGATATGAGATTATTAACAAAATTTAGTCTATTTTGCATTCCCTAGGTACCCTATAAATTTGTAACACGTATTCATTACCAGCCTGTATAAGGCAGTACACTAATTTATAACTAAGGTATATCAAAATACGTCAGTAATACATTTATTGCCTTTCTTTGAAGCTTCTTGACTAATAGAATCATTAACGCTTGCGCACTGGTGACGACGTGTACTGTGATATACTTTTATAGATCTGCACTGTCCGGACGTTTGATATGCCTTTCAGCGGTATAACAGTTTTTTACTTACCTAGTCCGTAATGTGAATTTGAAATAATCTAGGATTAATTTCCAGCGAAAATACCATGTCTATAACATTTTCGCTAGGTATTACAATGTAATCCTAATCCTAAACACCATATTATTCGAGGGATTACCGTACCTAATACAAATATTTATTATAGTATAATTATATTCTTAGGTCGTTGCATGGGGATCAGCAGCTGATGATACTTTAACGGAATTGATCCTTCCTTATATAGAAACTTCAGCGTGTTTAAATATGGCTTCTCGACAGTTTTCAAGATGGGTTACTTCGGATAAGTTTTGCGTTGGTTCCACAAACGGTAAGATTTTATTCATTAATTTATTTGAAATCTATATGATAACGATAGTTTTGCTACTATACTGTTTGCTTCAATATTTTGAAATATATTTTTTTACTAAGACAAAATAAATTAATCAAGGAAAATTGAGGCATATTTAATATCCAAACTACTGTAGTGGGATCATATAACTGTGAAAACGATATTGCGACTATTGACAAGTGAAAATGTGATTGATCACGTAAATAGTGAAAACCGTGAATCGTTTTATACTGAAAAAATGTGAATTCTAGTCGACAACGACAATCGTTTCTTACGTATCTTTTTTATTTCATATATTCGGGTATAGTACGACTAGGGAATGAAAGTTGACATTTAAATTATTTTGTAAATGTGGTTTCTTTTCATAACGTTGTCCTATGATTTGCATTTGAAAGAAAACTGACCTTTATGTATTCCGTTAGAGAAAATTAGAATTGTACGAAATATGCAGGTATAGCTTGTTCAGAGATATTTCATTATGGCTCTCTCAGCGGGTCTATTGTTAGG
The DNA here is from genome assembly GCA_951394225.1 of Harpalus rufipes. NCBI lineage: Eukaryota > Metazoa > Arthropoda > Insecta > Coleoptera > Carabidae > Harpalus > Harpalus rufipes. Next base: position 27,061,422 of record OX596275.1, on the reverse strand, counting down.
GATTTAAGCCTGATTTATAGGGGTGCAAGGACAGGTATGTATTCAATATTTCCTAATTTAATTTTATTTTTAAACAGAGAATTTTGTACAAATATTATTAATAATAATGAAGAAAAAAAAGTTACATAAAAGTATCATTGTATAACAATTCGTCATTTAATTCAATAATGCAATTAAACAATAGTGCCATACATAACAATAAATACATAATATTACACTGGTATACATATGTAATTATTCGGCAATATCATTCTCACTATCACAATCCATTTCACTATCGTCACTTGAGTCTTGAATATTTATAATAAAGTCTTTGGTAATATTATTAATATCAATATATTGATTTTCTATATCAATCACATGACGCACACTGTTAGCCCAAAGTTCTGGTGTTATATTGTTCATTTCACTTATTATTAGTTCGATAACATCGTCCCTTACAGTCGGTGATGTATTCTTCCGTCTTATATTGCATTTTAATTGCCCCCAAATTAATTCAATTGGATTAAAAATACAATAATAAGGAGGCAATCGAAGTACATCATGTCCAAATTGCTTTGCTAAATTGTCACACACATACTGTTTCACAGGAGGTTTAATTTGAACAACTTCTAACAATTGTTTTTTATTGTATGATTCTTCGAAGTATAGATCGTTGTTAATTAAATATTCCTGAATCTCGGCCTTCTTCATGGAAGTAGATGGTATTTTCGCGATTTGCCGCGAATGGTAACTGGCATTATCCATAACAATAACGCTGTTTTTCGGCAAATTCGGCAGTAAATTATCACAAAACCACGTCTCAAAAATATTAGCTGTCATATTGTCATGATAATCTAAACACAATTTTTTAGCGTTATGGCCAGCTAAAAATCGCGCACCATTTATCCATCCTTGGTCACACCCCCGCCATGAAGTATTATAATTCTCTTGCCTCGTGCTGGTGGAACATCGATTGCACAATCATTTGTATCGTCTGTCCAACTTTTTGGTACTGTGTCGTGGGTGTCAAATGAAGTTTCGACCAAATATATTATCGGACGATTTTCAGCACGATATTTTTTAATTTCTCTTAAGAACTTGAAGCGCCATTCGCGTATTCTTCGAGTCTCCATTATTGTTTGCCGTTTATCAATTTTTTTGAAACGAAAACCGATTTTATGGAGAACTGAATGCAGAGTACTCAAAGAACAATTTATTTCACATTTATCGTCTTTGAGTCTCTGATACAATATGCGAATAGACGGCAACATTTTTTCGGCATACATTGCATATATTTTGCGTCGAATTGTATCTTCTTGAAAAGAATTCACTATTCTCGAATTACCCGCGTCACGCCTTTTCTTTCTAGTTCTCACTCCACTTACTATATCACGAACAGTATTGTACGGCACTTTCGTCATTTCTGATGTTTTTATCAGAGCCAAATTTTCACCTTCACTATCTTTTTCTTTTAAATAGTTATACACATTTGAAACTATTTCTTTCGCTTCTTGCGGCAAAAACGTCCGTTTAATTTTATCACAATTTTCAACTGGTAAAATATCAGTATTGTCTTCTTCAAATGGTCGCCACATATTAAATACGTAAATTGTTGACCTCTCTCAGTACGAAAGTTAGTATTACTACTAATTTTAAATTTTTGAAAACTCATTTATATACCTACTCACTAGGTATCTTAGTTTCCCTAATATGTATTAATACTGGTCAAGGACGATTTATTTTGCAATCCTACCCTGTGCGCCAACAGGTAGAATCTCTTGCTGTGTGAGGTTTACCACAGGCTTAGTAAGTTAAAGCCATAACGAAATATCTTTGGACAAGGTATATGAGAATTTTTGCAAGTACCTATTCAAATATTGTACTAGGAAATCCCAGAAAGACAGCACGATTGTAGTCAGTACCATTGCAATATTAGGACGCATTTAAAATGACCTTAGCCACAGGATTCAGGGATGTATTTAAAAAATTAAATACCGTAAATTATAGCTCGTACGTCTCAGGTGCAAGAAGCCATCGAGTTGGAACTACTGTTAGGTTGTTAGAAATAATCTTGTTTCATAGAATTGCTTCACTAAATAGTTTAAAAGCTAAAATATTTTGTTATAATCAAAATAAACGCAAAAGTGTTTAAAGTATTTTAAATGCACCCCTGTTTTCTCATCCATCTATTTTGAACATGACAGAAATTTCTGGGATTTCCTAGTCCAGTATTTGAATGGGTACTTGGTACAATTCTAATTTTCTCTAACTGAATATCTAAAAGTCAGTTTGCTTTCAAATTTAGATAATATGATAAAATTATGAAAAGACACAATATTTATAATAACATAAAATGTAGGCTATATTACATGAGGGTGATGTTTTGAATACGAGCCGTAGGCGAGTATTGTAATTATCCGAGAATAATATAGCCATTACATGCGAGTCAAATACATACTATACTTTATCTACAACTATCAATTTCACAGATTATAAATATATAAGAAATATATTTTGTGTGGTTATGTGACAGATTGCAATGATATGTTAAGTGTCAGATGTTGCTGTCACATGTTGACATGAGTAACTGATTTATTTATTAATAAGTTGAATTACGAGTATATTTTAAATTTGTCCATTAATATTTACTTACAGAAGTTTATAAAAGTATCAATACAAAAAGCCGTCCCGTGGAATATAAATATTTTATATTCTACTAGTGTAATATGACTAGCATAATGTATTTGAAACTGGTTATATATTGTACTTGTAATTCAATAGTTGTAGATAATAGATATTTATACACCAAGTAAGTTAAGCTAATGTTTATTCATGAAAAGAATGTCACGAGCCCGTAGGGCGCGTGGGTTAAATTCTTTGACTGAATAAACATTCTAAACTCACGTGGTTTATACAATATTTTATTCAATTTTGACGAAACAAGAAAAAAGCATTATAATATTTAATTTTGGAAAAATAAAAAACTAGTCGATTAGTAGACTGTGGTGAGTTTTATTTTCGTACCTAATGCTATTTTAAATGCATTATTTGGTGCAGAATGAGTTAAAATTCTGTGTGACTTAGTTATTTTTTTAATTCACTAGAAAATAAACGGTTACTTACAGTTGTTGCTATGAAGTTAATAATGACAGTTTAAAGCGTCAAAATAAAATAATTTAAACATCAACTTTCATTCGCTAGTCATTACTGAACATAGTGAGCTGTCAAAGACATCAAAGTGTCATCTGTCAATTTCAGATATTCTTTTTATCGAAGGGGTATTTAGTTGTTGGACTGGGTCGCTTATTAAAAGTAGCAGCAAATTAATTGGTACCTTCTCTTAGACTCATATTGACCATGTTATGATTTGTACTTTTTCTTCAATTGTATACGTACATCATTTTTAAAGATGGCTGTATGATGACTTTAACAACTCGCTATGTTCAGCATGTTCAGTTTTTTAAAAAATGCGATAATACATGCTGTCAATCATTCTAAATGTTACTATGATAATGACATACGACCATGTTCACTGATAAAAAAAACTCGGTATATACAGCAACTTTTTTTAAAGATGTCCGATTAACAAATTGGCATATATTTATCTCTTATTTACATGGGCCGCAGCGACAATGCTGGCTGCGCCTTGTTGCATCTAGGAAATCCTGCTACACGTAAGCAGTATTGTCGCGCGGCTTGCCGGGCAACTTGAGGAAATGCATCGATATCGTTTTCACTTTTACGTGATCTCCTGATGTGAATATACACGATTTTTTTTAATCTGTCCGCAATGAATACCTCGATAACTCAAGTGGTACGACTTTGATGGATTGTAAAGCCACACATGGGTAAATTTTCGAGATATTACAGACTTTCATTTTTAACTCTCGCTACCACGGTAATACATTCAAATTACTGTTAAGGACGGAACTAATTGTTAGATAGCTAACACCACAAAAAAGTCCCAAAAAACCCATGTGGCTTATGGGGAACACTCCAAAATTGGGATAAATTGTCCTAGCTCAGTAATAGGATATATAAATAAGACTTTTGTATTACAAAAACTCGCGTATTTTTGATTTTCATATATGTTGGACATCTAGTGGTCATAATAAAAAAAAATCGATTTTGGCGTACTTTCGGTAGCGCCGCTGTCATTAAAAAAAATAGTTTTTTTCAAAACATCACCATTGTAACGTTTTATTTATATGGATGAAGTGTAAAAATCAGAGAAATATTATTAACTGCTTAAATAATAAGATTATTTATTCAACCAATATTTATATCAGTACTTTTATTTACATAACTATATTTATTTATGTTCACCACTTGTAGACTATTCATTTATATCACCGACTTCATTGCTCGTTGCTTCTATAGAACAGACTATCTCTCCGCTGTCCTTCGGACGGTATTTATACAGCCCATTATCCTTTTGGAACTTTCTGACGCGACCTCCATGGAACACAAAAGAATCACTCCACTGGATGTAATTAACCAGTCTGAATGCGTATGGGTTTTTCCTGAGGGGATTACGTCATCCGGGTAATTCCGGCAAGGCGATTACGTCATCGCTCGGAATATTCTATTAGTAGCGGCGCTCGTATACTCTTAAGTCAGGGGCGCACGTCACACTGCCCCCTCCTTAAGACTGTTTCGTCCCGGAACAGTTCTTGATGAAGAAATTTACATGTATTACCCTTGGTACATTTGGAAGTCCTGAAGAAGTGACAGTTGATGGTCCGCTGGAGTTCTTCTTTCTGTCCGTTAGGGTTAAAGCTGAAGACGAGAATTTCAATACCGGTATAGCGGAAGAGGATCTCTAACATGTTCCTAACAATCCTCCAATCCAAACCATCTAATCCACAGCCTAACTTCAGTACTGCAAGCTTCAAAATGTCATTCTATAGCAGATGATCCTTCAAATCGTACAGTGAATTCCATAGACTGCGATACGACGGCTTTTGGTACGAGCTTGGTTTTGTAACCAGGTAGTAGGTATACCGCCGATGTTCTGTATTGTTATCCCTCAGTCGCAGCGTTTTCCCGACGGATGGACTTGGTTGGTCAGTTCTTGTAGCCGTCCAAATTTCTCCTTAAAGACTGACGCTATGCCGTGTGACATCTTTAAGTCTTCTGATACGCAGTGGCCGAGGGAATAATCTGAGGACACGGTGAACATGTCTCTATGTTCTTCTGTCGTCGCCATACCGCGCCTTGTGACCGAAGGAATATTGTTCCACGAAGTCTTCTAAAGTCGGGTCCTGGGCTATGATCCGACGAACCGTTGCTCCATGATGGTCTTCATTGTTGTCACTGGCGAAAGGGGCTAGCCGATTAAAGTGTACTACTCTCGGCTTCCCGGTAGGTGCTTTCCTAATTCTGTATATTTCATTTATCCTTTTAACGACCTCATAAGGACCTTCCTAATTTCTTTGCAGCCTTGGTGATAAACCGCGACGCCACAAGCCACACTAAATCCCCAGGTTGGTATCCACCTTTTTCTGCCTTGATGTCATATTGGTCCTTCATTCGGCCGCTGGCAAGCTTGAATGTTCGTGCGGACTTGTTCATGAATGTCGTCCATTCTTGTCCGTAAGTCCGTAACGTAATTTTCCCCGGCCAGATCTTCCCCAGGTTTTACTGCCGAATACCAAGTCACATGGCAGGCGCAACTCACGCCCGAATAAAATGTTCGCAGGAGTTTTCCCTGTTGTTTCATGGACGGATGAACGATAAGCCATCAGGCACAGATGAAGATGTCGGTCCCAGTCTCCTTGGTGGTTGGGGACTACCTTTGACAAGTATCGGTTGATCGTTCTGTTCATTCGTTCAACCATGTCATCGGACTGCGGATGTAATGCAGTTGTCCTCGTTTTATTAATTCCTAATATCTTACAGATATTTTGGAAAACAGCAGACTCGAAATTTCTTCCCTGGTCGAAGTTCACGTGATGCACCAAACCGGCATATACATTCTTTGACTAAGGTTTCGGCGACCGTGGTGGCTTCCTGGTTGGGTAATGGATAGACTTCAATTTGGTGAAGTAGTCCATGACAACCACGATGTATTTATTTCCGTCTTTGCTTTCTGGAAATGGTCCGACCACGTCAATCGCAATGCGCTCAAATGGACTTCCTATTTGACGCATTGGAGCTCTTCGCTGTTTATGCGGACCGTTGCTTCCAGCGCAAACCACACATTTATTGCACCAGTCTTTAACGTCTTCCTTGCATTTAACCCAGTAAAATCGCTGGGCGCAATCTTTCTAATGTTTTGTTGACTTCAAAATGGCCTCCTTCAGATCCATCATGGATATCTTTCAACACGTCTGGTATTCTATTCTTAGGAATAACCAACTGAGTTCTCTTCTCAGTTCCATCGGTATTTTCCACCAAACGCTTTAACAGGCCATCCTCAATCACCATGGAGTCCCATTGTGCCCAGTGCGATTTTACACTCTGTGAATGTGGTGCAACTTCTTCCCATCTTGGTTTTCTCTCTTCTGCTTTCCATTCCAGTAACATTTTGATAGTCGGGTCATTTTCTTGGTCCTTGTGTAGTTCATCGGGCTGCCAATTATCGTCGACTACTGTTATTCTGGCAATGATGGAATGTTTTTCTTCCAGTCGACTACCATATTTGCCTCCATCTTGGCATGGCCTTCTGGACAATGCGTCGACATTACGTTCCTTTCTTTCTAGTTCCTTCTCTGTCCCCAGTTTCTTTCTTTCAGAAAACACTTCACTTACAATTCGTCGTAATCTCTCATTCAGAGCTTCCGTGTTTTCTTTTCTCTCAGCCTCATTATCTCGCACTCGCAATTGGTTGTGTGAAGCTTTTTTGGCAGCTTCATGATCTACTGCGTATGAGAGTGCGTCCACTACAGTTTTTGGGCGAGCCAATAGCAGTGCTTGCTGAATTTTGCTATCTCGAACTCCGTAGATGAATGTTTGAGTGGCCAGGCACTCCAATACGCTGTCGGGAACTGTAGGATGTGCGAGACGAACCAAACGAGCTATGTCGGCTTCAAACTCTTGATGGCTTTCCTTTTGAACTCTGATACCGGTTCCTCAATTGCGTCTGGTATACCTGCTCCAGGTGCGCATTGCCATACCGCATATCCAACCGCTTGACTAGTTGGTCGTAGTCTTCCTGTTCTGCTTCCTTCAGAGTTTGTAGGATATCGATAGCTTCTCCACGCAACGAGACAGTCAACGCTGTAGCCTTCTCCATGGGTGCCCAGTTATTTGCTTTCGCAGCAGCTCCAAATTGTTTTAAATAATTCGGCCACGAAGATTTTCCATCAAATTCCGGTGTTTTAATGTGCAGTGTTGTACTAGTATCAGATTTTACTACTTTCCTTTCTTCTAGTAGTCCTGCCTTTGCTACATCGGAATTTGACATTGACGACGATGTAATTTTAGTAAATTTTTCTCTAAAAAAGACAACTATTACAAATGGAGTTAATTTTTTTTTATTATGTTATGAACCTACGAATAATTATTTTGAATTTTAATTAAAAGAGTGCTTTACTGTTTGATGTAAGTAGTTTACTATAAAAAATCTAATTTCAGTAATTTTCCATGAATAATGACAGGTAATGTCAACTATTATGAAAGATATCTATTTGACACTAGACTAAGGTACTAACTTAACAATTTAAAAAATCCCCAAAAACATTTGTACAAAATTTTTCATTGTACCACTGTTTTTGATAAAAACAGTTGTACACTGTAGACTTTTATAAAATATGTATACTCATATGTTGCCGCCCAGAAAAGTTTGGCGTGAACGATCCTATTAGTTCCGTCTACGAATTTTGACACAACGTAGGTAAGAATAAGGTATAAGAATATTAGGAATCAGGAAAAAAATCGCATATCGAGATTTTAGTTTGTGTGCACTGTGCACACATCTATGCAGTTTTCATCAATATTCACTAAAAATAATCCTTTAGTATGTATTACACAAAGTTGTACTAGTTACACACCCAAAGCGGCCAGGTTAAAAAATATCGCGAATGGACTTATGATTTAAAAAAATGTTAATCCATCCTACTCGTTGCTGTAAAGACATTTTATACGTAGATGTTGAAAAAATATACTATAAAACATAAAAATGGCACTTGTATATTTTTGGACTTAAATGCTTTTTTATACTTCTTTCATTTATAGAAACAAGAGTCTGTCGAGGCGACAGTGGTAGTGGGATAGTATTCACAATCGATAAGAGGAAATACATTACTGGTGTAGCAAGCGTTGGACCTGCGGATGACGGCGTTG